>CAJHQP010004096.1:0-59109 GCA_905132765.1 Moricandia arvensis
AGCTAGAAGCTTTCATTAACTTTCAAACCTATGTATCTAACCATTTCAACTCTAAGATCAAAATTTTTAGGTCTGATAATGGTGGAGAGTACACAGGTCATGCCTTCAAACATCATCTAGCAAAGCATGGCATTATACATCAGACAAGTTTCCCATATACACCACAACAAAATGGAGTTGCTGAAAGGAAGAATCGCCATCTCATGGAGGTTGCAAGGAGCATGATGTTCCACACCAATGTCCCTAAAAGATTTTGGGGAGATGCTGTGGTATCAGCTTGCTACCTCATCAATAGGATTCCAACCAGAATCCTCCAGGATGTATCTCCCTTTCAGGTATTGAATAAAACCAAACCTCCAATTGATCATTTACGTGTATTTGGGTGTGTGTGTTATGTCTTGACACCAGGAGAACATAGAAATAAACTAGAAGCCAAGAGTGTCAAGGGCATGTTCATAGGCTATTCCCACACGCAGAAAGGGTACAAGTGCTACATCCCTGAATCAAGAAGGGTTATGGTTTCAAGGGATGTGAAGTTTGTGGAATCAAAAGGGTACTATGCTGAGAAGAGTTGGGAAAGCCTTAGAGACCTCTCACATTGATGAGGACATAGAACCAGATATCAACATCCCAACCCTAAGACAAGCACCAAGAACAAGATCAGGAACCAAGGGGGTGATTGCAAGCTTCTGTGAAGCCATTGAAGGATTGTTTGCCAAGGCTAATAGCAACCCCAACTTAGATGACATCACAAACCGTCTAGACAAGCTCTCCATTTCTGGATCAGAGGTTATAAAGACTCAACCTTATGTTATACAAGACGGTCCAAAAGATAATGCTATCCTATGGTCTATCATTCCGCATAAAGAGATGGTTTCCTTATTCACCATCTCTCCCCTTAAGTGAAACGGTGAGTTTAGGAGTAAGAGACAAGCCCCAAAACGACTACACTTCAAGCTTGGCTCTTCTCCAACGGCTAGTCAATTTAAAACCATCAAGAGGCGCCTCCCAAACAAAGGTAAGAGTCTATATTATATGCTTGATATTTTGACTAACCAAATCATATTTTCATGGTATTTTGTTTCCTTTTTAGTTTATTTCGAATAAAGAGTCAAGGCATTGTTTAGCCTAAGTTTTCATTAGGTCCTAAGATTGAGTCATGTAATAAATTTGCTTCAAAGACCCCTAGAAGGGCATAGCTGCATCGGCGAGTATATAAGCCCCTATAAGCAGCCTTGTATTCTTTAACCTATTATGAAATATATGAGTCAGTTTGCCCCCTAGCAAAACCCTAAGTCTTTCCGTGTGTGTGAGAAGCAGCATTGAGAGCAACCTAGTCTTATCAAGCTCATTCCATAGAGTTTGTGGCGACTTTCGATCCATCTGATTGAGTTCTTCAATCTATTCACTCCATCTCCATCCCTTGTCCTTGTTGAGTTGTTTATACGAACAAGCAGCTTGGATCCACACTCCATCATCACGTCATCCTCCATCCAGTGAGATAGCAAGTTGGTTACACGACCATTTGTTGTTTCCCATCCTCCACTGATCCGTTCTAAGAGCAATCAAGCCGGTTATCATCTCATTCCATTCCATCCGAAAGAACTCACTCCATTCTCACCTCCATCCATCCACCAAAGCTTGATACTCATCCTCTATCCATCCAGTGTGAGAAGGGTGCTTCCCGTGCCCATATCATTTTGGTATCAGAGCCGAAAGGCTTCCAATCAGGTTAACTCTTTCCTTTTCTTTTAAATCGTCGCATTCTGTTAAGAAAAACCATAAAAATTTCGTGTTTTGCTTGTGTTTTGGATTTCTGCCATTGTAGTTTATTGAGTTCTTAGTTCATATATCACGAAAAGAAAAAGATAGGAGACGAGTTAAAGTTGTTTTGATTCGTTTGCCTTGAGGAAAAAATCAAAAAAAGTGTTAGAAAGTTATTGCTTGCATATTCAGTTTCCTTTTCCATACCAAGCATATCTCGGTTTCCATTTTGTTTTCTTGCACTCGAATATTCAAAAAAAAAACTAAAAGAGTTACTGCTTTACCTTAGTTACATCAGTTAATTCTTTATTTCATCTTATTTCAATTTCGCATTTGCATATCATACTTATAAAAAAAACAAGCATATTGCATACCTATTCATATTGGGTGGTCGAACTTTCCTTAATTGGAACTTAGGACATAACTTTTGCTGCATACATCTTTGCGTATTGTTATCTCCTAAAACCGGTCCATTACACATTCATTTGCATTAGATCAATCACATTCTTGCATATTGTTACTTGTTTAACTTCCATTCCCCATATTTTCACTTGTTCTTGAAGGGTCTTGTAGGAAAAGCAATGGGAGATAGCACTTCATCCACTGATGCTGCGACCATAGCTCAACTCCTAGCTACCATGCAATCCATAAGTGAAAGGATGGCTCGGCTGGAGCAGAACCAACAAGCTCAGGCCAATAACCCAAACAACAATCCGGCAAGAGGCCAACAAAGGCGACAAGAACACCCACCAGAAGAAGATGAGACTGATAGTGATATGCCTAGTCTGGAAGAAGAAGAGCAACACCCTCCACCTAGGAGAGATGCCAGAGATAGAGGAAGGAACCGAGGCAGAAACTATAATCAAGAAGAAGAGCATCCATGGCAGGGAGGCAAAGACTTGAGGCTCACACCCCCAACCTTTGCTGGAAAGGTTAATCCTGATGCTTACATAGACTGGGAAACAAGGATGGAATACTTCTTTGATTACTATAACTACTCGGAGGCAAGGAAGATCTCTCTAGCTGCTGCCCAACTCACTGACACTGCCTTGTCATGGTGGGATAGGGAGACTTCAGAAAGGAGAAGGCTTAGACGTGGTCCTATTGCCCTTTGGGATGACATGAGAGTCTTACTGAGGAAGAGATATGTGCCAAGCTACAACTACAGAGACTTGCAAAAGAGGTTCAGGAAGCTCACTCAAGGGAACAAATCAGTAGAAGAATACTATGAGGAGTTTGATGCACTCAGGAATCGTCTAGAGGTACAAGACTCTGAGGAGACCTTGATGGCACAATTCTTAGATGGTTTACAAGACCGGATTACAAGAAAGGTGGAAAGGCAAAACTATGAGCACTTCCATGACTTGTTGCACTATGCTATTCAAGCCGAACAACATATCAAGAGGAAGACCATAGCCACCAGTAGAGGCAAGAGTACTTGGACACCACCAGTACAAAAGAACAATGACAAAGGCAAGTCCATTGAAGTGGAGAGCCGGTTCAAGAAGAATCCAGCACCAGAGGTTTCCAAGAGCAACAAGACTGATCAAGGAAAGGGTGCTGCACCTACGAACCGTGACATTACTTGCTACAAATGTCAAGGGAAAGGACATTATGCCCGAGACTGTCCTAACCAGAGAGTAATGATCCTCAGGGAAGATGGAGGATATGAGACTCACGGCTGGTACTGATGAAGAGATCACTGACTATCCAGATGAGGGAGAGATACTTGTGACCAGGAGAGCCCTAAGTGCTATGTTTGAGCCAGAAACCATTCAAAAGGAAAACATTTTCCACACTAGATGCACCATAGACTCTAAGGTATGCAGTCTGATCATAGATGGAGGCTCGTGTACTAATTGAAGATTTTAGTAGAAAAGAGTAGAACTTGTTTGTATGATCAAACAAGTTTTAGATGAAAGTGACTATGCAATCTGTTTCAGTAAGCAAACTGGGAGAGAAGAGTTCTTTCTGAGTTATTCCTTTTTATTGAATTATTACAAGCTCTGGTATATCTTAAATATATAGATAAAACCTCTAAAACACTTCAATCTTGGCTCTTCTCCAACGGCTAGTCAATTTAAAAACCATCAAGAGGCGCCTCCCAAACAAAGGTAAGAGTCTATATTATATGCTTGATATTTTGACTAACCAAATCATATTTTCTTGCAGTATTTTGTTTCCTTTTTATTTTATTTCGAATAAAGAGTCAAGGCATTGTTTAGCCTAAGTTTTCATTAGGTCCTAAGATTGAGTCATGTAATAAATTTGCTTCAAAGACCCCTAGAAGGGCATACCTGCATCGGCGAGTATATAAGCCCCTATAAGAAGCCTTGTATTTTTAACCTATTATGAAATATATGAGTCAGTTTGCCCCCTAGCAAAACCCTAAGTCTTTCCATGTGTGTGAGAAGCAGCATTGAGAGCAACCTAGTCTTATCAAGCTCATTCCATAGAGTTTGTGGCGACTTTTGATCCATCTGATTGAGTTCATCAATCTATTCACTCCATCTCCATCCCTTGTCCTTGTTGAGTTGTTTATACGAACAAGCAGCTTGGATCCACACTCCATCATCACGTCATCCTCCATCCAGTGAGATAGCAAGTTGGTTACACGACCATTTGTTGTTTCCCATCCTCCAGTGATCCGTTCTAAGAGCAATCAAGCCGGTTATCATCTCAATTCCATTCCATCCGCAAGGACTCACTCCATTCTCACCTCCATCCATCCACCAAAGCTTGATACTCATCCTCTATCCATCCAGTGTGAGAAGGGTGCTTCCCGTGCCCATATCATTTTGGTATCAGAGCCGAAAGGCTTCCATTCAGGTTAACTCCTCCTTTTTCTTTTATATCGTTTCATTCTGTTAAGGAAAACCCAAAAAAATTGTTATTTTGCTTGCGTATTAGAGTTCTGCCATTGTAGTTTATTGAGTTCTTAGTTCATATATCACGAAAGGAAAAAGATAGGAGACGAGTTTAAGTTCTTTTGATTCGTTTGCCTTGAGGAAAAATCAAAAAGAGTGTTATAGAGTTATTACATGCATATTTAGTTTCCATTCGTGTACCAAGCATATTTCGGTTTCCATTCTTGCATTGCATTTGAATATTTAAAGAAAAACAAAAGAAAGATTTACTGCTTTACCTTAGTTAATCAGCCTATCACCTAGTTTAATTCCGCATTACATTTTTCATACTTATAAAAAAAAAAACATATTGCATACAATTCATATTGTGGTCGAACTTTCCTTATTTGGATCATAGTGTAATTTCTTGTGCTTTCAAATTCGCATATCATTGTGATACGAAAGTCGGTCCATTTCATTCATAATATATATTAGTTTACTCATTCTTGCATATTGTTACTTGTTTAACTTCCATTTCCCATATTTTCACTTGTTCTTGAAAGTTCTTGTAGGAATAAGCAATGGGAGATAGCACTTCATCCACTGATGCTGCGACCATAGCCCAACTCTTGGCTACTATGCAATCCATCAGTGAAAGGATGGCTTGGCTAGAGCAGAACCAACAAGCTCAGGCCAATAACCCAAACAACAACCCGGCAAGAGACCAACAAAGGCGACAAGAAAACCCACCAGAAGGAGATGAGACTGATAGTGATATGCTTAGTCTGGAAGAAGAAGAGCAACACCCTCCACCTAGGAGGAATGCCAGAGATAGAGGAAGGAACCGGGGCAGAAAATATGATCAAGAAGAAGAGCATCCATGGCAGGGAGGCAAAGACTTGAAGCTCACGCCACCAACCTTTGCTGGAAAGGTTAATCCTGACGCTTACATTGATTGGGAAACAAGGATGGAGTACATCTTTGATTACTATAATTACACGGAGGCAAGGAAGATCTCTCTAGCTGCTGCTCAACTCACTGACACTGCTTTGTCATGGTGGGATAGGGAGACTTCAGAGAGGAGAAGGCTTAGACGTGGTCCTATTACTCTTTGGGATTGTGAGAAAATCAGAGTCTAGGTCGTGTGTGTGATGAACAAGCCCTTTAGGGAGAAATGAGAGCTTGAACTGATATTAGAAAGGTCTGATGAAGAACAGTATGAACTTGGAATAGAAACAGAGATTTAGAGAGATTAAGAGATTATAGACTAAGAAAGGGAGAGATTAAGGGTTTCCAACCAAGAACACACTTTGAATATAATGAAGGAGAGGGGAAGTCCCCCTTATTGAGAATAATAAAGGAGAAAGTGTTAACTTGGAAAGATGAAATGGAGTACAAGGAAGGTTCAAGGAAGACAAAGCCGTTTACATAGTCCAGTGATGTAGTCGACTACATGGATCAACTACATGGATCGACGACATTTCTCAACTACATGTCTCAACTACATGAAGGATGTATCTGGCCAGAGAAGTGGCCAGATTCAGAGGAGCCTATGGACAGCCAATCACAAGCCTTCCCTTGGTTTAAGCAGATTCAAACTCGCCAGATCCTAGCCATTCATTCTCAAGTGAGCCATTAGATTTAGGTTTATGGTTTTAAAACTTGTAATGCTTATATATTGGGCTAATTGGCGATTTATAATATACAAGAAGTATGGTTTCTGATTCTTTCTTATTCTCTCTCGAAAATCTCTCTCTCCCTTGCTGTTCTTCATGTCCTTGAGCAGATATCATCTGTTCTTGGCATAATCTCTCTTTAATTCTCCTAAACTTACAAAACTTACATGGTATCAGAGCTTTAAACGCTCCTAAACCTCTTCTCTACTTCCGCAGCATCTGTTTCCTCTGTTTTCTTCTCTGTTCTCTGTTCTTGTCGAATATTCTCTGTTCTTCTCTGTTCTTGTCGAATCTTCCCTGTGTTTACCTTTTCTTCTCTCGTTTCCACTTGTTTCTCTGGGTATTCTCTTATCTCCCGTGAGTATACAAGGTGTTCTTGAGAATACTACTGTTCAAGTTCGATAATCTTCCAGTTTTTCCAGAAACTTTCTTTTACCCAACGGTCCATAGCATCCAAGATGGAGCAAACCAAGTTCGTTGCTATTCCAGTAACTCTAATAGGATTAAACTATCTCCTATGGTCAAGACTTGTGAAGACTGCTCTCGGGGGTCGAGGGTTATGGAGCCATGTGACAGAAGGTCAAGCTCCAAAACTAGTAACACAAGGTGAAGATGAAGACAAATGGAGTCAAGAGGACTTCATGGTCATGTTAACCATCCAAAACTCTCTTGAACCAAGTATCCTAGAGGCTTACTCCTACTGTGAAACCTCTAAGGAACTATGGGATACCTTACAAAAGGTGTATGGAAATGTCTCTAATCTTAGCCGGGTCTTTGAAGTAAAGCGAGCCATCAACTCTCTCAAGCAAGAAGACATGGACTTCAACCAGTTCTTTGGGAAGTTCAGATCACTATGGGCTGAGTTTGAGATGCTTAGACCAAGCACAACTGATCCAGTGGTGTTGAATGAGAGGCGAGAACAAGAAAAGTCTTTGGACTTCTCCTGACCCTTAACCCATGCTACAATGACTTGATTAAGCACATACTAAGAGCTGAGAAGCTTCCATCCCTTGATGAAGTATGTGCCCAAAACCAGAGGGAACAAGGGTCAGTGGGTTTGTTTGAAAGCAAAGGAGAGCTCAACATGGCACACAAGGTGGAAGTTACCGCAGCTAACAAAGGGTACTACAAGCAGGAGGATAAGAAGGTGTGGGTGTGTGAGCATTGCAAGAAGAAGGGCCATATGAAGGATAAGTGCTGGATACTCCATCCTCACCTCAAACCCGCCAAGTTCAAAGAACCAAGAAGTCAGTACATGGATGCAAGAGCACACTTCTCAACCGACACACCAGAACCAACCACTCCATCTATGTGCTCAACCATGCTCTCTCACGTGGGATCAAGTACAACGGGTGATACCAAAGCCATGGTAACAAATGCCCTTCCTGCTTTGAGAACAACTCAAGATGAGACTATCAAGAGGTCAGACCTTGATGCTCTCATCAAAGCTCTCAAGGAGAACTCTGGTATTGTCCTTGAAACCTCTCTAAATGCCTTACATACTGATAATAATGTTGCTAAGCCATTAGTGATAGATTCAGGAGCAACACACCATATGATTAGTGATGCTAGCTTAATGAGTAACATAAAACCGGCTTTAGGAAATGTTATGTTTGCTAATGGTGATAAAGTACCCATTAAGGGTATAGGCAACCTGAAATTGTTTAACAAAGAGTCAAAGGCATTCTATATGCCTACTTTCACTTCAAATTTGTTATCTGTTAATAAGGCTACTACTGATTTAAACTGCCTTGCTGTCTTTAGTCCTAATGATGTTTACTTCCAGGATATTGAGACAAGTAGTTTACTTGGCAAAGGTGTGACCAAGGAGGGCTTGTACCTGCTGGAAGACACCAAATGCCTATCTGATTTATCTTATTCTTTTAGTTCATCTCCTGTTTTCCCTAAAAATGCAATGTGGCATGCTAGACTAGGACACCCTCACTCACGTGCACTGAGCTTGATGTTTCCTAGTATCTCTTTTAAGAATGATAGTTGTGATGCTTGCATTCTTGGCAAACATTGCAAAACTGTTTTCCCTAAGTCTATGACTATGTATGAAAGTTGCTTTGATCTTATTCATTCTGATGTGTGGACTGCTCCCTGTCTATCTAGAGAAAACCATAAGTATTTTGTGACTTTCATAGATGAAAAATCAAAATACACTTGGTTAACATTATTGCAATCAAAGGATAGGGTGTTAGAAGCTTTTGTAAACTTTCAAAACTACATAACTAACCACTTTAATGTTAAGATCAAAATTTTTAGATCAGACAATGGGGGAGAATATACAAGCAATGCTTTCAAAGCTCATCTAAACAAACATGGGATCATCCACCAAACTAGTTGCCCATACACACCCCAGCAAAATGGGTAGCAGAAAGGAAGAACCGACATCTCATGGAGGTGGCTAGGAGTATGATGTTTCACACCAATGTTCCCAAACGTTTTTGGGGAGATGCTGTGATCACAACTTGCTACCTAATCAATAGGATACCTACCAAAATCCTCCAAGATGTCTCTCCCTGTGAGGTATTAAACAAATCTTATCCCTCCATTGATCATCTACGGGTGTTTGGGTGTGTGTGTTTTGTGTTGATCCCAGGTGAACTAAGGAACAAGCTAGAAGCTAAAAGTGTCAAAGCCATCTTCATTGGGTACTCGCCAAACAAGAAAGGCTACAAATGCTATGTTCCAGAGACTAGGAAGGTTTTGGTGTCTAGAGATGTGAAGTTCCTAGAGTTAAAGGGATTTTATGATGACAAGAGTTGGGATGACTTGAAGGATTTGTCTCAAGCACCCTCAGATAGGGCTAACAATCTGAGGATAATCATGGAAAGTCTTGGCATTAGTCTCTCTAATGCAAAGGAGGCGCCTGCTAGTACACCTCCACCAGTCACTGAGGACACTCATCCTGATCCTGAAGGGGGGAATGAACCAGAACCAGCACAGCAGGACTCTCAAGAAGAGTCAGATGTTCACGATCAGGAGAGTACACAAGAACCATAACCTGCTCCAGTTCAAGAAGAAGAAGAGCAGAAAGAAGGACAGAACCAAGGCCAAACACCAAGAAGGAGTACAAGACTGAGGAAAGACCCATCTAACTGGGTAAACACAAGGGTGTATTACAATAGTCAGGCTGTTGCACATCCCACTTCAGTAAGTTGCTCCTTGGCTCAATTTCCAGAAGAACATCAAGTGTTTATGGGTCAGCTAGATCAAGAAGACATTCCCAGGTCATATGAAGAAGCAATGAAAGACAAGGAATGGAGAGATTCAGTAGGAGAAGAAATCAATGCAATGGTGGTCAATGATACTTGGTATGAATCCGAGTTACCAAAAGGAAAGAAAGCAGTCACCAGTAGATGGATATTCACCATCAAATACTTGAGCAATGGGAAGCCTGAAAGGAAGAAGTCAAGGCTGGTAGCAAGAGGATACACTCAGACATATGGAGAAGATTACATAGACACGTTTGCCCCAGTAGCCAAACTTCACACCATCCGGATTGTTCTATCACTTGCAACAAATCTTGAATGGGACTTATGGCAAATGGATGTGAAGAATGCCTTTCTCCAAGGAGAACTGGAAGATGAAGTCTACATGCATCCTCCACCTGGTTTAGAACATCTTGTACAACCAGGGAATGTTCTAAGGCTGAAAAAGGCCATCTATGGTCTAAAACAGTCACCAAGGGCCTGGTACTTCAAGCTGAGCACAACTCTGAATGGAAGAGGATTCACAAAATCTGAAGCTGATCACACCTTTTCACACTCTCCAGTCAGAAAGGTATAGTTGTCATCCTTGTGTATGTTGATGATATCATCATCACAGGGAGTGACAAAGAAGGTATACAATCCACTAAGGCATTTCTGAAATCAGTATTTGATATTAAAGATCTCGGTGAACTAAAGTACTTTCTAGGAATAGAAGTATGTCGCTCTAAAGAGGGGCTCTTCTTATGCCAAAGAAAGTACACCCTTGACCTTTTGAAGGAAGCAGGAAAACTTGGAGATAAACCAGCAAAGACTCCACTTGAAGATGGTTACAAAGTCTTGCGAGAGGGGGAGTTTGAAGACAAACCTTATGAGGATCCAAAGCAATGCAGGAGACTAGTTGGTAAGCTAATTTATTTAACTATAACCAGACCTGATATCTGCTTTGCTGTGAACCAGGTAAGCCAGTATATGCAAGTACCAAAGGTCCATCACTGGAACATGGTGATGAGGATTCTAAGATACTTGAGTGGTGCTCCTGGCCAAGGAGTTTGGATGGGGTGCAATGGCAGCTCTGAGATAGTAGGCTGCTGTGATGCTGATTGGGCAGGTGATCGTGTAGACAGGAAGTCAACCACAGGCTATTGTACCTTTATTGGAGGCAATCTAGTAACCTGGAAAAGCAAGAAACAGAAGGTGGTATCCTGCTCAAGTGCTGAAGCGGAGTATAGGGCGATGAGGAAGCTCACCAGTGAACTAGTATGGATCAAAGGATTACTCAAGGATCTGGGGATAGAGACCAACACGCCAATTACCATGCACTGTGACAACCAAGCAGCTATTCATATAGCCTCCAACTCAGTCTTCCATGAAAGAACCAAGCACATAGAGGTGGATTGCCATAAGGTCAGACAAATGGTGGTTCAAGGAGTGATTCTTCCTTGTTACACAAGGAGTGAAGATCAACTGGCCGACATCTTCACTAAGGAAGCTAGTACCAAAGTTTGTGAGTCCATTCATTCAAAGCTTGGACTCATAGACATATCTCTCTAGTCCTCTTCCATGAAGAGTCCTACTCTTTTTCCTTAATATAGTTTTTATCCCAAGAGGGTTTTACTATGTTAAGGTTTTAATGAGGGGATACTTCATGGTTCCAAGCTTAACCAGTTCCTTTGGTCAAGCTTGAGGGGGAGTATTGAGAATAATAAAGGAGAAAGTGTTAACTTGGAAAGATGAAATGGAGTACAAGGAAGGTGCAAGGTAGACAAAGCCGTTTACATAGTCCAGTGATGTAGTCGACTACATGGATCAACTACATGGATCGACTACATTTCTCAACTACATGTCTCAACTACATGAAGGATGTATCTGGCCAGAGAAGTGGCCAGATTCAAAGGAGCCTATGGACAGCCAATCACAAGCCTTCCCTTGGTTTAAGCAGATTCAAACTCGCCAGATCCTAGCCATTCATTCTCAAGTGCTTTCTCAGCCATTAGATTTAGGTTTATGGTTTTAAAACTTGTAATGCTTATATATTGGGCTAATTGGCGATTTATAATATACAAGAAGTATGGTTTCTGATTCTTTCTTATTCTCTCTCGAAAATCTCTCTCTCTCTTGCTGTTCTTCATGTCCTTGAGCAGATCTCATCTGTTCTTGGCATAATCTCTCTTAGATAAATCCAACCCCTAGTGGGTTTATGAAAAAGATAAAACCAACCCTTAGGGGGTTTATGAAAAAATAAAACCAACCCCTAGTGGGTTTATGAAATCTAAATTCTAAGCTAATACGTTTTCAACCGAAATACTCTAAGACATACTCTAAAAACATATAATAAAACCTAAATAGATCTTATAACATGGCAGAATAGTGGTAAATATTAGGCGTTATCAGGAAAGTAGAAAAACCCTAACCGACTCTAAAGATAAATCCAACCCCTATTGGGTTTACGAAAAGATAAAACCAACCTTTAGTGGGCTTATGAAAAGATAAAACCAACCCCTAGTGGGTTTATGATATCTAAATCCTAAAGCTAATGGGTTTTCACCCGAAATACACTAAGACATACTCTAAACACATATAATATAAACTAAATAGATCTTATAACATGGCAGAATAGTGGTAAATATTAGGCGTTATCAGGAAATTACAAAAACCCTAACCGACTCTATAGAGAAATCCAACCCCTAGTGGGTTTACGAAAGGAGAAAACCAACCCTAGTGGGTTTATGAAAAGATAAAACCAACCCCTAGTGGGTTTATGAAATCTATATCCTAAAGCTAATGAGTTTTCACCCGAAATACTCTAAGACATACTCTAAACACATATAATAGAACCTAAATAGAGCTTATGTCATGGCACAATAGTGGTAAATATCAGACCTTATTAGGAAACTACAAAAACCCTAACCGACTCTAAAGATAATTCCATCCCCTATTGGGTGTATGAAAAGATAAAACCAACCTTTAGTGGGTTTATGAAAAGATAAAACCAAACCCTAGTGGGTTTATGAAATCTAAATCCTAAAGTTAATGGGTTTTCACCCGGAATACTCTAAGACATACTCCAAAAACATATAATAAAACCTAAATAGATCTTATAACATGGCAGAATAGTGGTAAATATTAGGCGTTATCAGGAAAGTAGAAAAACCCTAACCGACTCTAAAGATAAATCCAACCCCTATTGGGTTTACGAAAAGATAAAACCAACCTTTAGTGGACTTATGAAAAGATAAAACCAACCCCTAGTGGGTTTATGATATCTAAATCCTAAAGCTAATGGGTTTTCACCCGAAATACACTAAGACATACTCTAAACACATATAATATAAACTAAATAGATCTTATAACATGACAGAATAGTGGTAAATATTAGGCGTTATCAGGAAATTACAAAAACCCTAACCGACTCTATAGAGAAATCCAACCCCTAGTAGGTTTACGAAAGGTGAAAACCAACCCTAGTGGGTTTATGAAAAGATAAAACCAACCCCTAGTGGGTTTATGAAATCTATATCCTAAAGCTAATGAGTTTTCACCCGAAATACTCTAAGACATACTCTAAACACATATAATAAAACCTAAATAGAGCTTATGTCATGGCACAATAGTGGTAAATATCAGACCTTATTAGGAAACTACAAAAACCCTAACCGACTCTAAAGATAATTCCATCCCCTATTGGGTGTATGAAAACATAAAACCAACCTTTAGCGGGTTTATGAAAAGATAAAACCAAACCCTAGTGGGTTTATGAAATCTAAATCCTAAAGTTAATGGGTTTTTCACCCGGAATACTCTAAGACATACTCTAAACACATATAATAGAACCTAAATAGAGCTTATATCATGGCACAATAGTGCTAAATATCAGGCCTTATGATGAAACTACAAAAACCTTAACCGACTCTAAAGATAAATCCAACACCTATTGGGTTTAGGAAAACATAAAACCAACCTTTAGTGGGTTTATTAAAAGATAAAACCAACCCCTAGTGGGTTTATGATATCTAAATCCTAAAGCTAATGGGTTTTCACCCGAAATACACTAAGACATACTTTAAACACATATAATACAACCTAAATAGATCTTATAACATGGCATAATAGTGGTAAATATTAGGCGTTATCAGGAAATTACAAACCCTAACCGACTCTATAGATAAATCCAACCCCTAGTGGGTTTACTAAAAGATAAAACCAACCCTTAGTGGGATTATGAAAAGATAAAACCAACCCCTAGTGGGTTTATGAAATCTATATCCTAAAGCTAATGGGTTTTCACCTGAAATACTCTAAGACATACTCTAAACACATATAATAGAACCCAAATAGAGCTTTTATCATGGCACAATAGTGGTAATATCAGGCCTTATCAGGAAACTACAAAAACCCTAATCGACTCTATAGAAAAATCCAACCCCTAGTGGATTTATGAAAAGATAAAACCAAACTTTAGTGGGTTGTTGAAAAGATAAAACCAACCCCTAGTGGGTTTAAAAAATATAATCCTAAAGCTAATGGGTTTTCACCCGAAATACTCTAAGACATAATCTAAACACACATAATAGAACCTAAATAGAGCTTTTGTCATGGCACAATAGTCATAATTTTCAGGCCTTATCAGGAAAATACAAAAACCCTAACCGACTCTATAGATAAATCCAACCCCTAGTGGGTTTATGAAATCTAAATCCTAAAGCTAATGGGTTTTCACCCGAAATACTCTAAGACATACTCTAAACACCTACAATAAAACCTAAATAGAGCTTATATCATGGCACAATAGTCGTAAATATCAGGCCTTATCAGGAAAATACAATAACCCTAACCGACTCTATAGATAAATCCAACCCCTAGTGGGTTTCTGAAAAGATAAAACCAACCCTTAGTGGGTTTATGAAAAGATAAAACCAACCCCTGGTGGATTTATGAAAAGATAAAACATACCCCTAATGGGTTTATGAAATCTAAATCCCAAAGATAATGGGTTTTCACCCGAAATACTCTAAGACATACTCTAAACACATATAATAAAACCTAAATAAAGCTTATATCAAGGCACAATAGTGGTAAATATCAGGCCTTATCAAGAAACTACAAAAACCCTAACCGACTCTATAGATAAATCCAATCCCTAGTGGGTTTATGAAAAGATAAAACCAATCTTAGTGGGTTTATGAAAAGATAAAACCAACCCCTAGTGAGTTTTTGAAATCTAAATCCTAAAGCTAATGGGTTTTCACCCGGAATACTCTAAGACATACTCTAAACACATACAATAGAACCTAAATAGAGATTATATCATGGCACAATCGTGGTAAATATCAGGCCTTATCAGGAAATTACAAAAACCCTAACCGACTCTAAAGATAAATCCAACCCCTATTGGGTTTAGGAAAAGATAAAACCAACCTTTAGTGGGTTTATGAAAAGATAAAACCAACCCCTAGTGGGTTTATGATATCTAAATCCTAAACCTAATGGATTTTCTCCCGAAATACACTAAGACATACTCTAAACACATATAATAGAACCTTAATAGATCTTATAACATGGCAGAATAGTGGTAAATATTAGGCGTTATCAGGAAATTACAAAAACCCTAACCGACTCTATAGATAAATCCAACCCCTAGTGGGTTTACGAAAAGATATAACCAACCCTTAGTGGGTTTATGAAAAGATAAAACCAACCCCTAGTGGGTTTATAAAATCTATATCCTAAAGCTAATGAGTTTTCACCCGAAATACTCTAAGACATACTCTAAACACATATAATAAAACCTAAATAGAGCTTATATTATGGCACAATAGTGGTAAATATCAGGCCTTATCAAGAAACTACAAAAACCCTAACCGACTCTATAGATAAATCCAATCCCTAGTGGGTTTATGAAAAGATAAAACTAATCTTAGTGGGTTTATGAAAAGATAAAAACAAACCCCTAGTGAGTTTTTGAAATCTAAATCCTAAAGCTAATGGGTTTTCACCCGGAATACTCTAAGACATACTCTAAACACATACAATAGAACCTAAATAGAGATTATATCATGGCACAATCGTGGTAAATATCAGGCCTTATCAGGAAACTACAAAAACCCTAACCGACTCTAAAGATAAATCCAACCCCTATTGGGTTTAGGAAAAGATAAAACCAACCTTTAGTGGGTTTATGAAAAGATAAAACCAACCCCTAGTGGGTTTATGATATCTAAATCCTAAAGCTAATGGATTTTCTCCCGAAATACACTAAGACATACTCTAAACACATATAATAGAACCTAAATAGATCTTATAACATGGCAGAATAGTGGTAAATATTAGGCGTTATCAGGAAATTACAAAAACCCTAACCGACTCTATAGATAAATCCAACCCCTAGTGGGTTTACGCAAAGATATAACCAACCCTTAGTGGGTTTATGAAAAGATAAAACCAACCCCTAGTGGGTTTATAAAATCTATATCCTAAAGCTAATGAGTTTTCACCCGAAATACTCTAAGACATACTCTAAACACATATAATAGAATCTAAATAGAGCTTATATCATGGCACAATAGTGGTAAATATCAGGCCTTATTAGGAAAGTACAAAAACCCTAACCGACTCTAAAGATAATTTCATCCCATATTGGGTTTATGAAAAGATAAAACCAACCTTTAGTGGGTTTATAAAAAGATAAAACAAGCCCCTAGTGGGTTTATGAAATCTAAATAAAAAAGCTAATGGTTTTTCACCCGAAATACTCTAAGACATACTCTAAACACATATATTAGAACCTAAATAGAGCTTATATCATGGCACAATAGTGGTAAATATCAGGCCATATGAGGAAACTTCAAAAACCTTAATTCAATATATAGATAAATCCAACCCCTAGTGGGTTTATGAAAAGATAAAACCAACCCTTAGTGGGTTTATGAAAAGATAAAACCAACCCCTAGTGGGTTTATGCAATCTAAATCCTAAAGCTAATGGGTTTTCTCCCGAAATACTCTAAGACATACTCTAAACACATATAATAGAAGCTAAATAGAGATTTTATCATGGCACAATAGTGGTAAATATCAGGCCTTATCAGGAAAATACAAAAACCCTAACCGACTCTATAGATAAATCCAACCCCTAGTGGGTTTTTGAAAAGATAAAACCAACCCTTAGTGGGTTTATCAAAAGATAAAACCAACCCCTAGTGGGTTTATGAAATCTAAATCCTTAAGCTAATGGGTTTTCACCCGAAATACTCTAAGACATACTCTAAACACATACAATAAACCCAAAATAGCTTATATCATGGCAAAATAGTGATAAATATCAGGCCTTCTCAGGAAATTACAAAAACCCTAACCGACTCTATAGATAAATCCAACTCTATTGGATTTATTAAAAGATATAACCAACCCTTAGTGGGTTTATAAACAGATAAAACCAAACCCTAGTGGGTTAATGAAATCTAAATCCTAAAGCTAATGGGTTTTCACCCGAAATACTCTAAGACATACTCTAAACACATATAATAAAACCTAAATAGAGCTTATATCATGGCACAATAGTGGTAAATATCAGGCCTTATCAAGAAACTACAAAAACCCTAACTGACTCTATAGATAAATCCAATCCCTAGTGGGTTTATGAAAAGATAAAACCAACCGCTAGTGGGTTTATGAAATCTATATCCTAAAGCAAATGAGTTTTCAACCGAAATACTCTAAGACATACTCTAAAGACGTATAATAGAACCTAAATATAGCTTATATCATGGCACAATAGTGGTAAATATCAGGCCTTATCAAGAAACTACAAAAACCCTAACCGACTTTAAAGATAATTCTAACCCCTATTGGGTTTATGAAAAGATAAAACCAACCTTTAGTGGGTTTACGAAAAGATAAACCAAGCCCCTAGTGGGTTTATGAAATCTAAATCATAAAGCTAATGGAGTTTCACCCGAAATACTCTAAGACATTCTCTAAACACATATAATAGAACCTAAATAGAGCTTATATCATGGAACAATAGTGGTAAATATCAGGCCTTATGAGGAAACTACAAAAACCTTAACCTACTCTTTAGATAAATCCAACCCCTAGTAGGTTTATGGAAAGATAAAACCAACCCCTAGTGGGTTTATGAAAAGATAAAACCAACCCCTAGTGGGTTTATGAAAAGATAAAACCAACCCCTAGTGGGTTTATGAAATCTAAATACTAAAGCTAATGGGTTTTCTCCCGAAATATTCTAAGACATACTCTAAACACATATAATAGAACCTAAATAGAGCTTATATCATGGCAAAATAGTAGTAAATATCAGGCCTTATCAGGAATATACAAAAACCCTAACCGACTCTATAGATAAATCCAACCCCTAGTGGGTTTCTGAAAAGATAAAACCAACCCTTAGTGGGTTTATGAAAAGATAAAACCAATCCCTAGTGGGTTTATGAAATCTAAATCCTAAAGCTAATGGGTTTTCTCCCGAAATATTCTAAGACATACTCTAAACACATATAATAGAACCTAAATAGAGATTTTATCATGGCACAATAGTGGTAAATATCAGGCCTTATCAGGAAAATAGAAAAACCCAAACCGATTCTATAGATAAATCCAACCCCTAGTGGGTTTCTGAAAAGATAAAACCAACCCTTAGTGGGTTTATGAAAAGATAAAACCAACACCTAGTGGGTTTATGAAACCTAAATCCTAAAGCTAATGTTTTTTCACCCGAAATACTTTTAGACATACTCTAAACACAAATAATAAAACGTAAATAGAGCTTATATCATGGCAAAATAGTGGTAAATATCTGGCCTTATCAGGAAACTACAAAAACCCTAACCAACTCTATAAATAAATCCAACCTAGTGGGTTTATGAAAAAGATAAAACCAACACTTAATGGGTTTAGAAAAGATAAAACCAACCCCTAGTGGGTTTATGAAATCTAAATCCTAAAGCTAATGGGTTTTCAACCGAAATACTCTAAGACATACTCTAAACACATATAATAAAACCTAAATAGACCTTATATCATGGCACAATAGTGGTAAATATCAGGCCTTATCAGGAAATTACAAAAACCCTAACTGACTCTATAAATAAATCCAATCCCTTGTGGGTTTATGAAAAGTTTAAACCAATCTTAGTGGGTTTATGAAAAGATAAAACCAACCCCTAGTGGGTTTATGAAAAGATAAAACCAACCCCTAGTGGGTTTATGAAATCTAAATACTAAAGCTAATGGGTTTTCTCCCGAAATATTCTAAGACATACTCTAAACACATATAATAGAACCTAAATAGAGCTTATATCATGGCACAATAGTAGTAAATATCAGGCCTTATCAGGAATATACAAAAACCCTAACCGACTCTATAGATAAATCCAACCCCTAGTGGGTTTCTGAAAAGATAAAACCAACCCTTAGTGGGTTTATGAAAAGATAAAACCAATCCCTAGTGGGATTATGAAATCTAAATCCTAAAGCTAATGGGTTTTCTCCCGAAATATTCCAAGACATACTCTAAACACATATAATAGAACCTAAATAGAGATTTTATCATGGCACAATAGTGGTAAATATCAGGCCTTATCAGGAAAATACAAAAACCCTAACCGATTCTATAGATAAATCCAACCCCTAGTGGGTTTCTGAAAAGATAAAACCAACCATTAGTGGGTTTATGAAAAGATAAAACCAACCCCTAGTGGGTTTATGAAACCTAAATCCTAAAGCTAATGTTTTTTCACCCGAAATACTTTAGACATACTCTAAACCCATATAATAAAACGTAAATAGAGCTTATATCATGGCAAAATAGTGGTAAATATCTGGCCTTATCAGGAAACTACAAAAACCCTAACCAACTCTATAAATAAATCCAACCCCTAGTGGGTTTATGAAAAAGATAAAACCAACACTTAGTGGGTTTAGAAAAGATAAAACCAACCCCTAGTGGGTTTATGAAATCTAAATCCTAAAGCTAATGGGTTTTCAACCGAAATACTCTAAGACATACTCTAAACACATATAATAAAACCTAAATAGACCTTATATCATGGCACAATAGTGGTAAATATCAGGCCTTATCAGGAAATTACAAAAACCCTAACTGACTCTATAGATAAATCCAATCCCTAGTGGGTTTATGAAAAGTTTAAACCAATCTTAGTGGGTTTATGAAAAGATAAAACCAACCCCTAGTGGGTTTTTGAAATCCAAATCCTAAAGCTAATGGGTTTTCACCCGGAATACTCTAATACATACTCTAAACACATATAATAGAACTTAAATAGAGATTATATCATGGCACAATCGTGGTAAATATCAGGCCTTATCAGGAAACTACAAAAACCCTAACCGACTCTGAAGATAAATCCAACCCCTATTGGATTTAGGAAAAGATAAAACCAACCTTTAGTGGGTTTATGAAAAGATAAAACCAACCCCTAGTGGGTTTATGATATCTAAATCCTAAAGCTAATGAATTTTCTCCCGAAATACACTAAGACATACTCTAAACACATATAATAGAACCTAAATAGATCTTATATCATGGCAGAATAGTGGTAAATATTAGGCGTTATCAGGAAATTACAAAAACCCTAACCGACTCTATAGATAAATCCAACCCCTAGTGGATTTACGAAAAGATATAACCAACCCTTAGTGGGTTTATGAAAAGATAAAACCAACCCCTAGTGGGTTTATGAAATCTATATCCTAAAGCTAATGAGTTTTCACCCAAAATACTCTAAGACATACTCTAAACACATATAATACAACCTAAATAGAGCTTATATCATGGCACAATAGTGGTAAATATCAGGCCTTATCAGGAAACTACAAAAACCCTAACCGACTCTATAGATAAATCCAACCCCTAGTGGGTTTATGAAAAGATAAAACCAACCTTAGTGGGTTTATGAAAAGATAAAACAAGCCCCTAGTGGGTTTATGAAATCTAAATCCTAAAAAGCTAATGGGTTTTCAACCGAAATACTCTAAGACATACTCTAAACACATATAATAAAACCTAAATAGACCTTATATCATGGCACAATAGTGGTAAATATCAGGCCTTATCAGGAAATTACAAAAACCCTAACTGACTCTATAGATAAATCCAATCCCTAGTGGGTTTATGAAAAGTTTAAACCAATCTTAGTGGGTTTATGAAAAGATAAAACCAACCCCTAGTGGGTTTTTGAAATCCAAATCCTAAAGCTAATGGGTTTTCACCCGGAATACTCTAATACATACTCTAAACACATATAATAGAACTTAAATAGAGATTATATCATGGCACAATCGTGGTAAATATCAGGCCTTATCAGCAAACTACAAAAACCCTAACCGACTCTGAAGATAAATCCAACATCTATTGGATTTAGGAAAAGATAAAACCAACCTTTAGTGGGTTTATGAAAAGATAAAACCAACCCCTAGTGGGTTTATGATATCTAAATCCTAAAGCTAATGAATTTTCTCCCGAAATACACTAAGACATACTCTAAACACATATAATAGAACCTAAATAGATCTTATATCATGGCAGAATAGTGGTAAATATTAGGCGTTATCAGGAAATTACAAAAACCCTAACCGACTCTATAGATAAATCCAACCCCTAGTGGATTTACGAAAAGATATAACCAACCCTTAGTGGGTTTATGAAAAGATAAAACCAACCCCTAGTGGGTTTATAAAATCTATATCCTAAAGCTAATGAGTTTTCACCCAAAATACTCTAAGACATACTCTAAACACATATAATACAACCTAAATAGAGCTTATATCATGGCACAATAGTGGTAAATATCAGGCCTTATTAGGGAACTACAAAAACCCTAACCGACTCTAAAGATAATTTCATCCCCTATTGGGTTTATGAAAAGATAAAACCAACCATTAGTGGGTTTATAAAAAGATAAAACAAGCCCCTAGTGGGTTTATGAAATCTAAATAAAAAAGCTAATGGTTTTTCACCCAAAATACTCTAAGACATACTCTAAACACATATAATAGAACCTAAATAGAGCTTATATCATGGCACAATAGTGGTAAATATCAGGCGTTATGAGGAAACTTGAAAAACCTTAATTGACTCTATAGATAAATCCAACCCTAGTGGGTTTATGAAAAGATAAAACCAACCCTTTGTGGGTTTATGAAATCTAAATTCTAAAGCTAATGGGTTTTCACCCGAAATACTCTAAGACATACTCTAAACACATATAATAGAACCTAAATAGAGCTTATATCATGGCACAATAGTGGTAAATATCAGGCCTTATCAGGAAACTACAAAAACCCTAACCGACTCCAAAGATAAATCCAACCCCTATTCAGTTTATGAAAAAATAAAACTAACTCTTAGTGGGTATATGAAAAGATAAAACCAACCCCTAGTGGGTTTATAATATCTAAATCCTAAAGCTAATGGGTTTTCACCAGAAATACACTAAGACATACTCTATACACGTATAATATAACCTAAATAGAGCATATAACATGGCAGATTAGTGGTAAATATCAGGCCTTATCAGGAATTTAGAAAAACCCTAACCGACTCTATAGATAAATCCAACCCCTAGTGGGTTTACAAAAAGATAAAACCAAACTAAAGCTTATTTACGAATAGTGGTAAATATCAGGCCTTATGAGGAAACTACAAAAACCTTAACCTACTCTTAGATAAATCCAACCCCTAGTAGGTTTATGGAAAGATAAAACCAACCCCTAGTGGGTTTATGAAAAGATAAAACCAACCCTAGTGGGTTTATGAAAAGATAAAACAAACCCCTAGTGGGTTTATGAAATCTAAATACTAAAGCTAATGGGTTTTCTCCCGAAATATTCTAAGACATACTCTAAACACATATAATAGAACCTAAATAGAGCTTATATCATGTCACAATAGTAGTAAATATCTGGCCTTATCAGGAAACTACAAAAACCCTAACCAACTCTATAAATAAATCCAACCCCTAGTGGGTTTATGAAAAAGATAAAACCAACCCTTAGTGGGTTTATGAAAAGATAAAACCAACCCCTAGTGGGTTTATTAAATCTAAATCCTAAAGCTAGTGGGTTTTCTCCCGAAATACTCTAAGACATACTCTAAACACATATAATAGAACCTAAATAGAGCTTTTATCATGGCACAATAGTGGTAAATATCAGGCCTTAACAGGAAAATACAAAAACCCTAACCGACTCTATAGATAAATCCAACCCCTAGTGGGTTTTTGAAAAGATAAAACCAACCCTTAGTGGGTTTATCAAAAGATAAAACCAACCCCTAGTGGGTTTATGAAATCTAAATCCTTAAGCTAATGGGTTTTCACCCGAAATACTCTAAGACATACTCTAAACACATACAATAAAACCAAAATAGAGCTTATATCATGGCACAATAGGGATAAACATCAAGCCTTCTCAGGAAACTACAAAAACCCTAACCGGCTCTATAGATAAATCCAACTCTATTGGGTTTAGTAAAAGATAAAACCAACCCTTAGTGGGTTTATAAAAAGATAAAACCAACCCCTAGTGGGTTTATGAAATCTAAATTCTAAAGCTAATGGGTTTTCACCCGAAATACTCTAAGACATACTCTAAACACATATAATAGAACCTAAATAGAGCTTATATCATGGCACAATAGTGGTAAATATCAGGCCTTATCAGGAAACTACAAAAACCCTAACCGACTCCAAAGATAAATCCAACCCCTATTCAGTTTATGAAAAAATAAAACTAACTCTTAGTGGGTATATGAAAAGATAAAACCAACCCCTAGTGGGTTTATGAAATCTAAATTCTAAAGCTAATGGGTTTTCACCCGAAATACTCTAAGACATACTCTAAACACATATAATAGAACCTAAATAGAGCTTATATCATGGCACAATAGTGGTAAATATCAGGCCTTATCAGGAAACTACAAAAACCCTAACCGACTCCAAAGATAAATCCAACCCCTATTCAGTTTATGAAAAAATAAAACTAACTCTTAGTGGGTATATGAAAAGATAAAACCAACCCCTAGTGGGTTTATAATATCTAAATCCTAAAGCTAATGGGTTTTCACCCGAAATACACTAAGACATACTCTATACACATATAATATAACCTAAATAGAGCTTATAACATGGCAGATTCGTGGTAAATATCAGGCCTTATCAGGAAATTAGAAAAACCCTAACCGACTCTATAGATAAATCCAAACTATAGTGGGTTTACGAAAAGATAAAACCAAACTAAAGCTTATTTACGAATAGTGGTAAATATCAGGCCTTATGAGGAAACTACAAAAACCTAACCTACTCTTTAGATAAATCCAACCCCTAGTAGGTTTATGGAAAGATAAAACCAACCCCTAGTGGGTTTATGAAAAGATAAAACCAACCCCTAGTGGGTTTATGAAAAGATAAAACAAACCCCTAGTGGGTTTATGAAATCTAGATCCTAAAGCTAATGGGTTTTCTCCCGAAATATTCTAAGACATACTCTAAACACATATAATAGAACCTAAATAGAGCTTATATCATGGCACAATAGTAGTAAATATCAGGCCTTATCAGGAAAATACAAAAACCTTAACCGACTCTATAGATAAATCCAACCCCTAGTGGGTTTCTGAAAAGATAAAACCAACCCTTAGTGGGTTTATTAAAAGATAAAACCAACCCCTAGTGGGTTTATGAAACCTAAATCCTAAAGCTAATGTGTTTTCACCCGAAATACTCTAAGACATACTCTAAACACATATAATAGAACCTAAATAGAGCTTATATCATGGCACAATATTGGTAAATATCAGGCCTTATCAGGAAACTACAAAAACCCTAACCGACTCTAAAGATAATTTCATCCCCTATTGGGTTTATGAAAAGATAAAACCAACCTTTAGTGGGTTTATAAAAAGATAAAACAAGCCCCTAGTGGGTTTATGAAATCTAAATCAAAAAGCTAATGGTTTTTCACCCAAAATATTCTAAGACGTACTCTAAACACATATAATAGAACCTAAATAGAGCTTATATCATGGCACAATAGTGGTAAATATCAGGCCGTATGAGGAAACTTGAAAAACCTTAATTGACTCTATAGATAAATCCAACCCCTAGTGGGTCTATGAAAAGATAAAACCAACCCTTAGTCGGTTTATGAAAAGATAAAACCAACCCCTAGTGGGTTTATGAAATCTAAATCCTAAAGAAAGTGGGTTTTCTCCCGAAATACTCTAAGACATACTCTAAACACATATAATAGAACCTAAATAGAGCTTTTATCATGGCACAATAATGGTAAATATCAGGCCTTAACAGGAAAATACAAAAACCCTAACCGACTCTATAGATAAATCCAACCCCTAGTGGGTTTTTGAAAAGATAAAACCAACCCTTAGTGGTTTTATCAAAAGATAAAACCAACCCCTAGTGGGTTTATGAAATCTAAATCCTTAAGCTAATGGGTTTTCACCCGAAATACTCTAAGACATACTCTAAACACATACAATAAAACCAAAATAGAGCTTATATCATGGCACAATAGTGATAAACATCAGGCCTTCTCAGGAAACTACAAAAACCCTAACCGACTCTATAGATAAATCCAACTCTATTGGGTTTAGTAAAAGATAAAACCAACCCTTAGTGGGTTTATAAAAAGATAAAACCAACCCCTAGTGGGTTTATGAAATCTAAATTCTAAAGTTAATGGGTTTTCACCCGAAACACTCTAAGACATACTCTAAACACATATAATAGAAACTAAATAGAGCTTATATCATGGCACAATAGTGGTAAATATCAGGCCTTATCTGGAAATACAAAAACCCTAACCGACTCCAAAGATAAATCCAACCCCTATTCAGTTTATGAAAAAATAAAACTAACTCTTAGTGGGTATATGAAAAGATAAAACCAACCCCTAGTGGGTTTATAATAACTAAATCCTAAAGCTAATGGGTTTTCACCCGAAATACACTAAGACATACTCTATACACATATAATATAACCTAAATAGAGCTTATAACATGGCATATTAGTGGTAAATATCAGGCCTTATCAGGAAATTAGAAAAACCCTAACCGACTCTATAGATAAATCCAACCCCTAGTGGGATTACGAAAAGATAAAACCAAACTAAAGCTTATTTACGAATAGTGGTAAATATCAGGCCTTATGAGGAAACTACAAAAACCTTAACCTACTCTTTAGATAAATCCAACCCCTAGTAGGTTTATGGAAAGATAAAACCAACCCCTAGTGGGTTTATGAAAAGATAAAACCAACCCCTAGTGGGTTTATGAAAACATAAAACCAACCCCTAGTGGGTTTATGAAATCTAAATCCTAAAGCTAATGGGTTTTCTCCCGAAATATTCTAAGACGTACTCTAAACACATATAATAGAACATAAATAGAGCTTATATCATGGCACAATAGTAGTAAATATCAGGCCTTATCTGGAAACTACAAAAACCCTAACCGACTCTATAGATAAATCCAACCCCTAGTGGGGTTATGAAAAAGATAAAACCAACCCTTAGTGGGTCTATGAAAAGATAAAACCAACCCCTGGTGGGTTTATGAAATCTAAATCCTAAAGCTAATGGGTTTTCAACCGAAATACTCTAAGAAATACTCTGAACACATATGATAAAACCTAAATAGAGATTATATCATGGCACAATAGTGGTAAATATCAGGCCTTATCAGGAAACTAAATAAACCCTAACCGATATAGATAAATCCAATCCCAAGTGGGTTTATGGAAAGATAAAACCAATCTTAGTGGGTTTATGAAAAGATAAAACCAACCCCTAGTGGTTTTATGAAATCTAAATCCTAAACCTAATGGGTTTTCACCCGGAATACTCTAAAACATACTCTAAACACATATAATAGAACCTAAATAGAGCTTATATCATGGAACAATAGTGGTAAATATCAGGCCTTATCAGGAAACTACAAAAACCCTAACCGACTCCAAAGATAAATCCAACGCCTATTGGGTTTAGGAAAAGATAAAACCAACCTTTAGTGGGTTTATGAAAAGATAAAACCAACCCCTAGTGGGTTTATGATATCTAATTTCTAAACCTAATGTGTTTTCACCCTAAATACACTAACACATACTCTAAACACATATAACAGAACCTAAATAGATCTTATAACATGGCAGAATAGTGGTAAATATTAGGCGTTATCAGGAAATTACAAAAACCCTAACCGACTCTATAGATAAATCCAACCCCTAGTGGGTTTACGAAAAGATAAAACCAACCCTTAGTGTGTTTTTGAAAAGATAAAACCAACCCCTAGTGGGTTTAGGAA
Source organism: Moricandia arvensis (assembly GCA_905132765.1). Classification (NCBI taxonomy): domain Eukaryota; kingdom Viridiplantae; phylum Streptophyta; class Magnoliopsida; order Brassicales; family Brassicaceae; genus Moricandia; species Moricandia arvensis. The sequence continues at coordinate 26,857 of CAJHQP010004096.1, forward strand.
ATCTATATCCTAAAGCTTATGAGTTTTCACCCGAAATACTCTAAGACATACTCTAAACACATATAATAGAACCTAAATAGAGCTTATATCATGGCACAATAGTGGTAAATATCAGGACTTATCAGGAAATTACAAAAACCCTAACCGATTCCATAGATAAATTCAACTCCTAATGAGTTTATGAAAAGATAAAAGCAACCCTTAGTGGGTTTATGAAAAGGTAAAACCAACCCCTAGTGGGTTTATGAAATCTATATCCTAAACCTAATGGGTTTTCACCTGAAATACTCTAATACTTACTCTAAAAAATGTATAATAGAACCTAGATAGAGCTTATATCATGGCACAATAGTGGTAAATATCAGGCTTTATCAAGAAAATACAAATACCCTAACCGACTCTATAGATAAATCGAACCCCTAGTGGGTTTATGAAAGATAAAACCAACCCTTAGTGGGTTTATGAAAAGATAAAAGCAACCCTTAGTGGGGTTATGAAAAGATAAAAATCCCTAGTGGGTTTACGAAATCTAAATCCTAAAGCTAATAGGTTTTCTCCCCAAATACTCTAAGACATACTCTAAACACATATAATAGAACCTAAATAGAGCTTTTATCATGGCACAATAGTGGTATATATCAGGCATTATTAGGAAAATAGAAAAACCCTTACCGACTCTATAGATAATCCAACCCCTAGTGGGTTTTTGAAAAGATAAAACCAACCCTTAGTGGGTATATGAAAATATAAAACCAACCCCTAGTGGGTTTATGAAGTCTAAATCCTAAAGCTAATGGGTTTTCGCCCGAGAGACTCTAAGACATACTCTAAACCCATACAATAAAACCTAAATAGAGCTTATATCATGACACAATAGTGAGTAAATATCAGTCCTTATCAGGAAACTACAAAAACCCTAACCGACTCTATAGATAAATCCAACCCCTAGTAGGTTTATGAAAAGATAAAACCAACCTTTAATGGGTTTATGAAAAGATAAAACAAGCCCCTAATGGGTTTATGAAATCTAAATCAATAGGCTAATTGGTTTTTACCCGAAATACTTTAAGACATACCCTAAACACATAATAGAACCTAAATAGAGCTTATATGATGGCACATTAATAGTAAATATCAGGCCTTATCAGGAAACTACAAAAACCCTGACCGACTCTATAGATAAATCCAACCCCTAGTGGGTTTATGAAAAGATAAAACCAACCTTTAATGGGTTTATGAAAAGATAAAACAAGCCCCTAATGGATTTATGAAATCTAAATCATAAAGCTAATGGGTTTTCACCCGAAATACTTTAAGACATACCCTAAACACATATAATAGAACCTAAATAGAGCTTATATCATGGCACAATAGTGGTAAATATCAGGGCTTATGAGGAAACTACAAAAACCTTAACCGACTCTATAGATAAATTCAACCCCTAGTGGGTTTATGAACAGATAAAACCAACCCTTAGTGGGTTTATGATAAGATAAAACCAACCCCTAGTGGGTTTATGAAATCTAAATCCTAAAGCTAATGGGTTTTCTCCCTAAATACTCTAAGACATACTCTAAACACATATAATAGAACCTAAATAGAGCTTTTATCATGGCACAATAGTGGTAAATATCAGGCCTTATCAGGAAAATACAAAACCCTACCCGACTCTATAGATAAATCCAACCCCTAGAGGGTTTTTGAAAAGATAAAACCAACCCTTAGTGGGTTTATGAAAAGATAAAACCAACCCCTAGTGGGTTTATGAAATCTAAATCCTAAAGCTAATGGGTTTTCACCCGAAATACTCTAAGACATACTCTAAACAAATACAATAAAACCTAAATAGAGCTTATATCATGGCACAATAGTGATAAATATCAGGCCTTATTAGGAAACTACAAAAACCCTAACCGACTCTATAGATAAATCCAACCCCTATTAGGTTTATGAAAAGATAAAACCAACCCTTAGTGGGTTTATGAAAAGATAAAACCAACCACTAAGGGGTTTATGATGTCTAAATTCTAAAGCTAATGGGTTTTAACCCGAAATACTCTAAGCCATACTCTAAACACACATAATATAACCTAAATAGAGCTTTTATCATCGCACAATAGTCGTAAATATCATCCTTTATCAGGAAAATACAAAAACCCTAACCGACTATGTCGATAAATCTAACCCCTAGTGGGTTTCTGAAAGCATAAAACAAAACTTTATGGGTTTATGAAAAGATAAAACCAATCCCTAGTGGGTTTATGAAATCTAAATCCTAAAGCTAATGGATTTTCACCCGAAATACTGTAAGACATACTCTAAACACATATAATAGAACCTAAATAGAGCTTATATCATGGCAAAATATTGGTAAATACCAGGCCTTATCAGGAAACTACAAAAACCCTAACCGACTCTATAGATAATTCCAACCCGTAGTGATTTTATGAAAATATAAAACCGTAACCGACTCTATAGATAAATCCAACCCCTAGTGGGTTTATGAAAAGATAAAACCCTAACAGACTCTATAGATAAATCCAACCCCTAGTTGGTTTATGAAAAGATAAAACCAATCCTTAGAGGGTTTATGAAAAGATAAAACCAACCCTTGGTGGGTTTATGAAATCTAAATCCTAAACCAAATAGGTTTTCACCCGAAATACTCTAAGACATACTCTAAACACATATAATAGAACCTAAATAGAACATATATCATGGCACAATAGTGGTAAATATCATGCCTTATCAGGAAATTACAAAAACCCTAACCGACTCTATAGATAAATCCAACCCCTACGGGGATTACGAAAAGAGAAAACCAATCTTAGTGGGTTTATGAAAAGATAAAACCAACCCCTAGTGGGTTTATGAAATCTAAATCCTAAAGCTAATGGGTTTTCACCCGAAATACTCTAAGACATACTCGAAACATATAAAATAAAACCTAAATAGAGCTTATACCATGGCACAATAGTGGTAAATATCAGGCCTTATCAGGAAACAACAAAAACTTTAACCGACTCTATAGATAAATCCAACGCCTAGTGGGTTTTTGAAAAGATAAAACCAACCCTTAGTGGGTTTATGAAAAGATAAAACCAACCCCTAGTGGGTTAATGAAATCTAAATCCTAAAGCTAATGGGTTTTCACGCGAAATACTCTAAGACATACTCTAAACACATATAATAGAACCTAAATAGAGCTTATATCATGGCACAATAGTGGTAAATATCAGGCCTTATCAGGAAACTACAAAAACCCTAACCGACTCTAAAGATAAATCCATTACCTATTGGGTTTACGAAAAGATAAAACCAACCTTTAGTGGGTTTATGAAAAGATAAAACCAACCCATAGTGGGTTCATGATATCTAAATCCTAAAGCTAATGGGGTTCAGGCGAAATACTCTAAGACATACTCAAAACACATATAATAAAACCTAAATAGAGCTTATACCATTGCACAATAGTGGTAAATATCAGGCCTTATCAGGAAACTACAAAACCTTTAACCGACTCTATAGATAAATCCAACGCCTAGTGGGTTTTTGAAAAGATAAAACAAACTCTTAGTGGGTTTAAGAAAAGATAAAACCAACCCCTAGTGGGTTTATGAAATCTAAATCCTAAATAAAATGGGTTTTCACCCGAAATACTCTATGACATACTCTAAGCACATATAATAAAACCTAAATAGAGCTTATATCATGGCACAATAGTGGTAAATATCAGGCCTTATCAGGAAACTACAAAAAACCCTAACCGACTCTAATGATTTATCCAACCCCTATTCGGTTTATGAGAAGATAAAACCAACCTTTAGTGGGTTTATGAAAAGGTAAAACCAACCCTTAGTGGGTTTGTGATATCTAAATCCTAAACTAATGGGTTTTCACCCGAAATACACTAAGACATACTCTAAACACATATAATAGAACCTAAATAGAGCTTCTAACATGGCATAATAGTGGTAAATATCAGGCCTTATCAGGAAATTACAAAAATCCTAACCCACTCTATCGATAAATCCAACCCCTAGTGGGTTTCTGAAAACATAAAACCAAACTTTAGTGGGTTTATGAAAAGATAAAACCAACCCCTAGTGGGTTCATGAAATCTAAATCCTAAACCTAATGGGTTTTAACACGAAATACTCTAAGACATACTCTAAACACATATAATAGAACCTAAATAGAGCTTATATCATGGCACAATAGTGGTAAATATCAGGCCTTATCAGGAAACTACAAAAACCCTAACCGACTCTAAAGATAAATCCAACACCTATTGGGTTTACGAAAAGATAAAACCAACCTTTTGTGGGTTTATGAAAAGATAAAACCAACCCTTAGTGGGTTCATGATATCTAAATCCTAAAGCTAATGGGGTTCGCCCAAAATACTCTAAGACGTACTCAAAACACATATAATAAAACCTAAATAGAGCTTATACCATGGCACAATAGTGGTAAATATCAGGCCTTATCAGGAAACTACAAAAACTTTAACCGACTCTATAGATAAATCCAACGCCTAGTGGGTTTTTGAAAAGATAAAACCAACCCTTAGTGGGTTTAAGAAAAGATAAAACCAACCCCTAGTGGGTTTATGAAATCTAAATCCTAAAGCAAATGGGTTTTCACCCGAAATACTCTAAGACATACACTAAGCACATATAACAAAACCTAAATAGAGCTTATATTATGGCACAATAGTGGTAAATATCAGGCCTTATCAGGAAACTACAAAAAAACCTAACCGACTCTAATGATTTATCCAACCCCTATTCGGTTTATGAGAAGATAAAACCAACCTTTAGTGGGTTTAAGAAAAGATAAAACTAACCCTTATTGGGTTTGTGATATCTAAATCCTAAAGCTAATGGGTTTTCACCGGAAATACACTAAGACATACTCTAAACACATATAATATAACCTAAATAGAGCTTCTAACATGGCATAATAGTGGTAAATATCAGGCCTTATCAGGAAATTACAAAAATCCTAACCGACTCTATCGATAAATCTAACCCCTAGTGGGTTTCTGAAAACATAAAACCAAACTTTAGTGGGTTTATGAAAAGATAAAACCAACCCCTAGTGGGTTTATGAAATCTAAATCGTAAAGCAAATGGGTTTTCACCCAAAATTCTCTTAGACATACTCTAAACACATATAATAGAACCTAAATAGAACTTATATCATGGCACAATAGTGGTAAATATCAGGCCTTATCAGGAAATTACAAAAACCCTAACGGACTCTATAGATAAATCCAACCCCTACGGGGATTACGAAAAGAGAAAACCAATCTTAGTGGGTTTATGAAAAGATAAAACCAACCCCTAGTGGGTTTATGAAATCTAAATCCTAAAGCTAATGGGTTTTCACCCGAAATACTCTAAGACATACTCTAAACACATAAAATAAAACCTAAATAGAGCTTATACCATGGCACAATAGTGGTAAATATCAGGCCTTATCAGGAAACAACAAAAACTTTAACCGACTCTATAGATAAATCCAACGCCTAGTGGGTTTTTGAAAAGATAAAACCAACCCTTAGTGGGTTTATGAAAAGATAAAACCAACCCCTAGAGGGTTAATGAAATCTAAATCCTAAAGCTAATGGGTTTTCACGCGAAATACTCTAAGACATACTCTAAACACATATAATAGAACCTAAATAGAGTTTATATCATGGCAAAATAGTGGTAAATATCAGGCCTTATCAGGAAACTACAAAAACCCTACACGACTCTAAAGATAAATCCAACACCTATTGGGTTTACGAAAAGATAAAACCAACCTTTAGTGGGTTTATGAAAAGATAAAACCAACCCTTAGTGGGTTCATGATATCTAAATCCTAAAGCTAATGGGGTTCGGGCGAAATACTCTAAGACATACTCAAAACACATATAATAAAACCTAAATAGAGCTTATACCATGGCACAATAGTGGTAAATATCAGGCCTTATCAGGAAACTACAAAAACTTTAACCGACTCTATAGATAAATCCAACGCCTAGTGGGTTTTTGAAAATATAAAACAAACCCTTAGTGGGTTTAAGAAAAGATAAAACCAACCCCTAGTGGGTTTATGAAATCTAAATCCTAAAGCAAATGGGTTTTCACCCGAAATACTCTAAGACATACTCTAAGCACATATAATAAAACCTAAATAGAGCTTATATCAAGGCACAATAGTGGTAAATATCAGGCCTTATCAGGAAACTACGAAAAACCCTAACCGACTCTAATGATTTATCCAACCCCTATTCGGTTTCTGAAAACATAAAACCAAACTTTAGTGGGTTTATGAAAAGATAAAACCAACCCCTAGTGGGTTAATGAAATCTAAATCCTAAAGCTAATGGGTTTTCACACGAAATACTCTAAGACATACTCTAAAACACATATAATAGAACCTAAATAGAGCTTATATCATGGCACAATAGTGGTAAATATCAGGCCTTATCCTAAATAGAGCTTATATCATGGCACAATAGTGATAAAACCAACCCTTAGTGGGTTCATGATATCTAAATCCTAAAGCTAATGGGGTTCGCCCGAAATACTCTAAGACGTACTCAAAACACATATAATAAAACCTAAATAGAGCTTATACCATGGCACAATAGTGGTAAATATCAGGCTTTATCAGGAAACTACAAAAACTTTAACCGACTCTATAGATAAATCCAACGCTTAGTGAGTTTTTGAAAAGATAAAACAAACCCTTAGTGGGTTTAAGAAAAGATAAAACCAACCCCTAGTGGGTTTATGAAATCTAAATCCTAAAGCTAATGGGTTTTCACCCGAAATACTCTAAGACATACTCTAAGCACATATAATAAAACCTAAATAGAGCTTATATCAAGGCACAATAGTGGTAAATATCAGGCCTTATCAGGAAACTACAAAAAACCCTAACCCTTAGTGGGTTCATGATATCTAAATCCTAACCTAAATAGAGCTTATATCATGGCACAATAGTGATAAAACCAACCCTTAGTGGGTTCATGATATCTAAATCCTAAAGCTAATGGGGTTCGCCCGAAATACTCTAAGACGTACTCAAAACACATATAATAAAACCTAAATAGAGCTTATACCATGGCACAATAGTGGTAAATATCAGGCCTTATCAGGAAACTACAAAAACTTTAACCGACTCTATAGATAAATCCAACGCCTAGTGAGTTTTTGAAAAGATAAAACCAACCCTTAGTGGGTTTAAGAAAAGATAAAACCAACCCCTAGTGGGTTTATGAAATCTAAATCCTAAAGCAAATGGGTTTTCACCCGAAATACTCTAAGACATACTCTAAGCACATATAATAAAACCTAAATAGAGCTTATATCATGGCACAATAGTGGTAAATATCAGGCCTTATCAGGAAACTACAAAAAAAAACTAACCGACTCTAATGATTTATCCAACCCCTATTCGGTTTATGAGAAGATAAAACCAACCTTTAGTGGGTTTATGAAAAGATAAAACCAACCCTTAGTGGGTTTGTGATATTTAAATCCTAAAGCTAATGGGTTTTCACCAGAAATACACTAAGACATACTCTAAACACATATAATAGAACCTAAATAGAGCTTATATCATATCACAATAGTGGTAAATATTAGGCCTTATCAGGAAACTACCAAAACCCTAACCAACTCTATAGATAAATCCAACCCCTAGTGGGTTTATGAAATGAGAAAACCAATCTTAGTGGCTTTATGAAAAGATAAAACCAACCCCTAGTAGGTTTATGAAATCTAAATCCTAAAGCTAATGGGGTTTCACCCGAAATACTCTAAGAAATACCTTAAACATATATAATAGAACCTAAATAGAGCTTATATCATGGCACAATAGTGGTAAATATCAGGCCTTATCAGGAAACTACAAAAACCTTTACAGACTCTAAAGATAATTCCAACCCCTATTAGGTTTATGAAAAGATAAAACCAACCTTTAGTGGGTTTATGAAAAAAATAAAATCAACCCCTAGTGGGTTTATGAAATGTAAATCCTAAATCTAATGGGTTTTCACCCGAAATACTCTTAGACATACTCTAAACACATATAATAGAACCTAAATATAGCTTATATTATGGCACAATAGTGGTAAATATCAGTCTTTATCAGGAAAATACAAAAACCCTAACCGGCTCAATTGATAAATCCAACCCATAGTGGGTTTGTGAAAAGATAAAACCCACCCTTAGTGGGGTTTATGAAAAGATAAAACCAACCCTTAGTGGGTTTATGAAATCTAATTCCTAAACCAAATGGGTTTTCACCCGAAATACTCTAAGACATACTCTAAACACATATAATAGAACCTAAATAGAGGTTTTATCATGGCACAATAGTGGTAAATATCTTATCAGGAAAATACAAAAGCTAACCGACTCTATTAATAAATCCAGCCCCTAGTGGGTTTTTGAAAAGATAAAACCAACCCTTAGTGGGTTTATGAAAACATAAAACTAACCCCTAGTGGGTTTATGAAATCTAAATCCTAAAGCTAATGGGTTTTCAAACGAAATACTCTAAGACATACTCTAAACACATATAATAGAACCTGAATAGAGCTTATATCATGGCACAATAGTGGTAAATATCAGGCCTTATCAGGAAACTACAAAAACCCTAACCGACTCTAAAGATAAATCCAACACCTATTGGGTTTATGAAAAGATAAAACCAACCTTTAGTGGGTTTATGAAAAGATAAAACCAAACCCAAGTGAGTTTATGATATCTAAATCCTAAAGCTAATAGGGTTTCACCCGAAAACCTCTGAGACATACTCTAAACACATATAATAAAACCTAAATAGAGCTTATACCATGGCACAATAGTAGTAAATGTCAGGCCTTATCAGGAAACTACAAAAACTTTAACCTACTCTATAGATAAATCCAACCCCTATTAGGTTTATGAAATGATAAAACCAATCTTTAGTGGGTTTATGAAAACATAAAACCAACCCCAAGTGGATTTATGAAATCTAAATCCTAAAGCTAATGAGTTTTCACCCGAAATACTCTAAGACATACTCTAAACACATATAATAGAACCTAAATATAGCTTATATCATGGCACAATAGTGAACAATATCGGGCCTTATCAGGAAACTACAAAAACCCTAACCGACTCTAAAGACTATTCCAACCACTATTAGGTTTATGAAAAGATAAAACCAACCTTTAGTGGGTTTATGAAAAGATAAAACCAACCTCTAGTGGGTTTATGAAATCGAAATCCTAAACCTAATGGGTTTTCACCCGAAATACTCTAAGACATACTCTAAACACATATAATAGAACCTAAATAGAGCTTATATTATGGCACAATAGTGGTAAATATCAAGCCTTATCAGGAAAATACAAAAACCCTAACCGACTCTATAGATAAATCCAACCCATAATGGGTTTATGAAAAGACAAAACCAACCCTTAATGGGTTTATGAAAAGATAAAACCAACCCTTAGTAGGTTTATGAAATCTAAATCCTAAAGCTAATGGGTTTTCACCCGAAATACTCTAAGACATACTCTAACACATATAATAGAATCTAAATATAGCTTATATCATGGCACAATAGTGGTCAATATCGGGCCTTATCAGGAAACTACAAAAACCCTAACCGACTCTAAAGACTATCCCAACCCCTATTATGTTTATGAAAAGATAAAACCAACCTTTAGTGGGTTTATGAAAAGATAAAACCAACCCCTAGTGGGTTTATGAAATCTAAATCCTAAACCTAATGGGTTTTCACCCGAAATACTCTAAGACATTCTCTAAACACATATAATAGAATCTAAATATAACTTATATTATGGCACAATAGTGGTAAATATCAAGCCTTATCAGGAAAATACAAAAATCCTAACCGACTCTATAGATAAATCCAACCCATAGTGGGTTTATGAAAAGATAAAACCAACCGTTAGTGGGTTTATGAAAATATAAAACCAACCCTTAGTGGGTTTATGAAATCTAAATCCTAAAGAAAATGGGTTTTCACCCGAAATACTCTAAGACATACTCTAAACACTTATAATAAAACTTAAATGGAGCTTATACCATGGCACAATAGTGGTAAATATCAGGCCTTATCAGGAAACTACAAAACCCTAACCGAGTCTATAGATAAATCCAACCCCTTGTGGGTTTATGAAAAGATAAAACCAACCCTTAGTGGGTTTATGAAAAGATAAAACCAAAACCCTAGTGGGTTTATGAAATCTATATCCTAAAACTAATGGGTTTTCACCTAAAATACTTTAAGACATACTCTAAACAGATATAATAAAACCCAAATAGAGCTTATATCATGGCACATTAGTGGTAAATATTAGGCCTTATCAGGAAACTACAAAAACCCTAACCGACTCTATAGATAAATCCAACCCCTAGTGGGTTTATGAAAAGAGAAAACTAATCTTAGTGGGTTTATGAAAAGATAAAACCAACCCCTAGTGGGTTTATGAAATCTAAATCCTAAAGCTAATGGGTTTTCACCTGAAATACTCTAAGACATACTCTAAACACATATCATATAACCTAAATAGAGCTTATATCATGGCACAATAGTGGTAAATATTAGGCCTTATCAGGAAACTACAAAAACCCTAACCGACTCTATAGATAAATCCAACCCCTAGTGGGTTTATGAAAAGAGAAAACCAACCCCTAGTGGGTTTATGAAAAGATAAAACCAACCCCTAGTGGGTTTATGAAATCTAAATCCTAAAGCTAATGGGTTTTCACCCGAAATACTCTAAGACATACTCTAAACACATATAATAGAACCTAAATATAGTTTATATCATGGCACAATAGTGGTCAATATCAGGCCTTATCAGGAAACTACAAAAACCCTAACCGACTCTAAAGATAATTCCAACCCCTATTAGGTTTATGAAAAGATAAAACCAACCTTTAGTGGGTTTATGAAAAGATAAAACCAACCCCTAGTGGGTTTATGAAATCTAAATCCTAAACCAAATGGGTTTTCACCCGAAATACTCTAAGACATACTCTAAACACATATAATAAAACCTAAATAGAGCTTATATTATGGCACAATGGTAAATATCAGGCCTTATCAGCAAAATACAGAAACCCTAACCGACTCTGTAGATAAATCGAACCCATAGTGGGTTTATGAAAAGACAAAACCAGCCCTTAGTGGGTTTATGAAAAGATAAAACCAACCCTTAGTGGGTTTATGAAATCTAAATCCTAAAGAAAATGGGTTTTCACCCGAAATACTCTAAGACATACTCTAAACACACATAATAGAGCCTAAATAGAGATTTTATCATAGCACAATAGTCGTAAATATCAGGCCTTATAAGGAAAATTCAAAAACCCTAACTGACTCTATAGATAAATCCAACCCCTAGTGGGTTTCTGAAAAGATAAAACTAACCCTTAATGGGTTTATGAAAAGATAAAACTAACCCCTAGTGGGTTTATGAAATCTAAATCCTAAAGCTACTGGGTTTTCACCCGAAATACTCTAAGACATACTCTAAACAGATATAATAAAACCCAAATAGAGCTTATATCATGGCACATTAGTGGTAAATATCATGCCTTATCAGGAAACAACAAAAACCCTAACCGACTCTATAGATAAAGCCAACCCCTAGTGGGTTTATGAAAAGAGAAAACTAATCTTAGTGGGTTTATGAAAAGATAAAACCAACCCCTAGTGGGTTTATGAAATCTAAATCCTAAAGCTAATGGGTTTTCACCCGAAATACTCTAAGACATGCTCTAAACACATATAATAGAGCCTAAATATAGCTTATATCATGGAAAATAGTGGTAAATATCAGGCCTTATCAGGAAAATACAAAAACCCTAACCGACTCTATAGATAAATCCAACCCATAGTGGGTTTATGAAAAGACAAAACCAACCCTTAGTGGGTTTATGAAAAGATAAAACCAACCCTTAGTTGGTTTATGAAATCTAAATCCTAAAGAAAATGGGTTTTCACCCGAAATACTCTAAGACATATTCTAAACACACATTATAGAACCTAAATAGAACTTTTATCATGGCACAATAGTCGTAAATATCAGGCCTTATAAGGAAAATACAAAAACCCTAACCGACTCTATAGATAAATCCAACCCCTAGTGGGTTTCTGAAAAGATAAAACCAACCCTTATTGGGTTTATGAAAAGATAAAACTAACCCCTAGTGGGTTTATGAAATCTAAATCCTAAAGCTAATGGGTTTTCACCTGAAATACTCTAAGACATACTCTAAACAGATATAATAAAACCCAAATAGAGATTATATCAAGGCACATTTGTGGTAAATATCACGCCTTATCAGGAAACTAAAAAAACCCTAACCGACTCTATAGATAAATCCAACCCCTAGTGGGTTTTTGAAAAGACAAAACCAACCCTTAGTGGGTTTATGAAAAGATAAAACCAACCCTTAGTGGGTTTATGAAATCTAAATCCTAAAGAAAATGGGTTTTCACCCGAAATACTCTAAGACATACTCTAAACACACATAATAGAACCTAAATATAGCTTATATCGTGGAAAAATATTGGTAAATATCAGTCCTTATCAGGAAAATACAAAAACCCTAACCGACTCTAAAGAAAATTCCAACCCCTATTAGGTTTATGAAAAGATAAAACCAACCTTTAGTGGGTTTATGAAAAGATAAAACCAACCCCTAGTGGGTTTATGAAATCTAAATCCTAAACCAAATGGGTTTTCACCCGAAATACTCTAAGACATACTCTAAACACATATAATAGAACCTAAATAGAGCTTATATTATGGCATAATGGTAAATATCAGGCCTTATCAGGAAAATACAGAAACCCTAACCGACTCTGTAGATAAATCCAACCCATAGTGGGTTTATGAAAAGACAAAACCAACCCTTAGTGGGTTTATGAAAAGATAAAACCAACCCTTAGTGGATTTATGAAATCTAAATCCTAAAGAAAATGGGTTTTCACCCAAAATACTCTAAGACATACTCTAAACACACATAATAGAGCCTAAATAGAGCTTTTATCATGGCACAATAGTCGTAAATATCAGGCCTTATAAGGAAAATTCAAAAACCCTAACCGACTCTATAGATAAATCCAACCCCTAGTGGGTTTCTGAAAAGATAAAACTAACCCTTAATGGGTTTATGAAAGATAAAACTAACCCCTAGTGGGTTTATGAAATCTAAATCCTAAAGCTAATGGGTTTTCACCCGAAATACTCTAACACATACTCTAAACAGATATAATAAAACCCAAATAGAGCTTATATCATGGCACATTAGTGGTAAATATCAGGCCTTATCAGGAAACAATAAAAACCCTAACCGACTATATAGATAAGGCCAACCCCTAGTGGGTTTATGAAAAGAGAAAACTAATCTTAGTGGGTTTATGAAAAGATAAAACCAACCCCTAGTGGGTTTATGAAATATATATCCTAAAGCTAATGGGTTTTCACCCGAAATACTCTAAGACATGCTCTAAACACATCTAATAGAACCTAAATATAGCTTATATCATGGAAAAATAGTGGTAAATATCAGGCCTTATCAGGAAAATAGAAAAACCCTAACCGACTCTATAGATAAATCCAACCCATAGTGAGTTTATGTAAAGGCAAAACCAATCCTTAGTGGGTTTATGAAAAGATAAAACCAACCCTTAGTGGGTTTATGAAATCTAAATCCTAAAGAAAATGGGTTTTCACCCGAAATACTCTAAGAAATACTCTAAACACACATAATTGAACCTAAATAGAACTTTTATTATGGCACAATAGTCGTAAATATCAGGCCTTATAAGGAAAATACAAAAACCCTAACCGACTCTATAGATAAATCCAACCCCTAGTGGGTTTCTGAAAAGATAAAACCAACCCTTATTGGGTTTATGAAAAGATAAAACTAACCCCTAGTGGGTTTATGAAATCTAAATCCTAAAGCTAATGGGTTTTCACCTGAAATACTCTAAGACATACTCTAAACAGATATAATAAAACCCAAATAGAGATTATATCAAGGCACATTTGTGGTAAATATCACGCCTTATCAGGAAACTACAAAAACCCTAACCGACTCTATAGATAAATCCAACCCCTAGTGGGTTTTTGAAAAGACAAAACCTACCCTTAGTGGGTTTATGAAAAGATAAAACCAACCCTTAGTGGGTTTTTGAAATCTAAATCCTAAAGAAAATGGGTTTTCACCCGAAATACTCTAAGACATACTCTAAGCACACATAATAGAACCTAAATATAGCTTATATCGTGGAAAAATAGTGGTAAATATCAGTCCTTATCAGGAAAATACAAAAACCTTAACCGACTCTAAAGAAAATTCCAACCCCTATTAGGTTTATGAAAAGATAAAACCAACCTTTAGTGGGTTTATGAAAAGATAAAACCAACCCCTAGTGGGTTTATGAAATCTAAATCCTAAACCAAATGGGTTTTCACCCGAAATACTCTAAGACATACTCTAAACACATATAATAGAACCTAAATAGAGCTTATATTATGGCACAATGGTAAATATCAGGCCTTATCAGGAAAATACAGAAACCCTAACCGACTCTGTAGATAAATCCAACCCATAGTGGGTTTATGAAAAGACAAAACCAACCCTTAGTGGGTTTATGAAAAGATAAAACAAACCCTTAGTGGATTTATGAAATCTAAATCCTAAAGAAAATGGGTTTTCACCCAAAATACTCTAAGACATACTCTAAACACACATAATAGAGCCTAAATAGAGCTTTTATCATGGCACAATAGTCGTAAATATCAGGCCTTATAAGGAAAATTCAAAAACCCTAACCGACTCTATAGATAAATCCAACCCCTAGTGGGTTTCTGAAAAGATAAAACTAACCCTTAATGGGTTTATGAAAGATAAAAATAACCCCTAGTGGGTTTATGAAATCTAAATCCTAAAGCTAATGGGTTTTCACCTGAAATACTCTAAGACATACTCTAAACACATATCATATAACCTAAATAGAGCTTATATCATGGCACAATAGTGGTAAATATCAGGCCTTATCAGGAAAATAAAAAAAACCTAACCGACTCTATAGATAAATCCAACCCCTAGTGGGTTTATGAAAAGAGAAAACCAATCTTAGTGGTTTATGAAAAGATAAAACCAACCCTTAGTGGGTTTATGAAATCTAAATCCTAAAGCTAATGGGTTTTCACCCGAAATACTCTAAGACATACTCTAAACACATATAATAGAACCTAAATATAGCTTATATCATGGCACAATAGTGGTCAATATCGGGCCTTATCAGGAAACTACATAAACCCTAACCAACTCTAAAGACTATCCCAACCCCTATTAGGTTTATGAAAAGATAAAACCAACCTTTAGTGGGTTTATGAAAAGATAAAACCAACCCCTAGTGGGTTTATGAAATCTAAATCCTAAACCTAATGGGTTTTCACCCGAAATACTCTAAGACATACTCTAAACACATATAATAGAATCTAAATAGAGCTTATATTATGGCACAATAGTGGTAAATATCAAGCCTTATCAGGAAAATACAAAAACCCTAACCGACTCTATAGATAAATCCAACCCTATGGGTTTATGAAAAGATAATACCAACCCTTAGTGGGTTTATGAAATCTAAATCCTAAAGAAAATGGGTTTTCACCCGAAATACTCTAAGACATACTCTAAACACTTATAATAAAACTTAAATGGAGCTTATACCATGGCACAATAGTGGTAAATATCAGGTTTTATCAGGAAACTACAAAACCCTAACCGACTCTATAGATAACTCCAACCCCTAGTGGGTTTATGAAAAGATAAAACCAACCCTTAGTGGGTTTATGAAAAGATAAAACCAAAACCCTAGTGGGTTTATGAAATCTATATCCTAAAACTAATGGGTTTTCACCTAAAATACTTTAAGACATACTCTAAACAGATATAATAAAACCCAAATAGAGCTTATATCATGGCACATTAGTGGTAAATATTAGGCCTTATCAGGAAACTACAAAAACTTTAACCGACTCTATAGATAAATCCAACCCCTAGTGGGTTTATGAAAAGAGAAAACTAATCTTAGTGGGTTTATGAAAAGATAAAACCAACCCCTAGTGGGTTTATGAAATCTAAATCCTAAAGCTAATGGGTTTTCACATGAACTACTCTAAGACATACTCTAAACACATATCATATAACCTAAATAGAGTTTATATCATGGCACAATAATGGTAAATATCAGGCCTTATCAGGAAACTACAAAAACCCTAACCGACTCTATAGATAAATCCAACCCCTAGTGGGTTTATGAAAAGAGAAAACCAATATTAGTGGGTTTATGAAAAGATAAAACCAACCTCTAGTGGGTTGGTGAAATCTAAATCTTAAAGCTAATGGGTTTTCACCCGAAATACTCTAAGACATACTCTAAACACATATAATAGAACCTAAATATAGATTATATCATGGCATAATAGTGGTCAATATCAGGCCTTATCAGGAAACTACAAAAACCTTAACCGACTCTAAAGATAATTCCAACCCCTATTAGGTTTATGAAAAGATAAAACCAACCTTTAGTGGCTTTATGAAAAGATAAAACCAACCCCTAGTGGGTTTATGAAATCTAAATCCTAAACCAAATGGGTTTTCACCAAAAATACTCTAAGACATACTCTAAACACATATAATAGAACCTAAATAGAGCTTATATTATGGCACAATAGTGGTAAATATCAGGCCTTATCAGGAAAATACAGAAACGCTAACCGACTCTGTAGATAAATCCAACCCATAGTGAGTTTATGAAAAGACAAAACCAACCCTTAGTGGGTTTATGAAAAGATAAAACCAACCCTTAGTGGGTTTATGAAATCTAAATCCTAAAGAAAATGGGTTTTCACCCGAAGTACTCTAAGACATACTCTAAACACTCATAATAGAGCCTAAATAGAGCTTTTATCTTGGGACAATAGTCGTAAATATCAGGCCTTATAAGGAAAATTCAAAAACCCTAACCGACTCTATAATAAATCCAACCCCTAGTGGGTTTCTGAAAAGATAAAACTAACCCGTAATGGGTTTATGAAAAGATAAAACTAACCCCAAGTGGGTTTATGAAATCTAAATCCTAAAGCTAATGGGTTTTCACCCGAAATACTCTAAGACATACTCTAAACAGATATAATAAAACCCAAATAGAGCTTATATCATGGCACATTAGTGGTAAATATCAGGCCTTATCAGGAAACAACAAAAACCCTAACCGACACTATAGATAAAGCCAACCCCTAGTGGGTTTATGAAAAGAGAAAACTAATCTTAGTGGGTTTATGAAAAGATAAAACCAACCCCTAGTGGGTTTATGAAATCTAAATCCTAAAGCTAATGGGTTTTCACCCGAAATACTCTAAGACATGTTCTAAACACATATAATAGAACCTAAATATAGCCTATATCATGAAAAAATAATGGTAAATATCAGGCCTTATCAGGAAAATACAAAAACCCTAACCGACTCTATAGATAAATCCAACCCATAGTGGGTTTATGAAAAGACAAAACCAACCCTTAGTGGGTTTATGAAAAGATAAAACCAACCCTTAGTGGGTTTATGAAATCTAAATCCTAAAGAAAATGGGTTTTAACCCGAAATACTCTAAGACATACTCTAAACACATATAATACAACCTAAATAGAGCTTATATCATGGCACAATAGTGGTAAATATCAGGCCTTATCAGGAAAATACAAAAACCCTAACCGACTCTATAGATAAATCCAACCCCTAGTGGGTTTCTGAAAAGATAAAACCAACCCTTATTGGGTTTATGAAAAGATAAAACCAACCCCTAGTGGGTTTATGAAATCTAAATCCTAATGCTAATTTGTTTTCACCCAAAATACTCTAAGACATACTCTAAACAGATATAAGAAAACCCAAATAGAGCTTATATCAAGGCACATTAGTGGTAAATATCAAGCCTTATCAGGAAACTACAAAAACCCTAACCGACTCTAATGATAATTCCAACCCCTATTAGGTTTATGAAAAGATAAAACCAACCTTTAGTGGGTTTATGAAAAGATAAAACCAACCCCTAGTGGGTTTATGAAATCTAAATCCTAAAGCTAATGGGTTTTCACCCGAAATACTCTAAGACATGCTCTAAACACATATAATAGAACCTAAATATAGCTTATATCATGGAAAAATAGTGGTAAATATCAGGCCTTATCAGGAAACTACAAAAATCCTAATTTAATGATAATTCCAACCCCTCTTAGGTTTATGAAAAGATAAAACCAATCTTTAGTGGGTTTATGAAAAGATAAAACCAACCCCTAGTGGGTTTATGAAATCTAAATCCTAAACCTAATGGGTTTTCACCCGAAGTAGTCTAAGACATACTCTAAACACATATAATAGAACCTAAATATAGCTTATATCATGGCACAATAGTGGTCAATATCAGGCCTTATCAGGAAACAACAAAAACCCTAACCGACTCTATAGATAAAGCCAACCCCTAGTGGGTTTATGAAAAGAGAAAACTAATCCTAGTGGGTTTATGAAAAGATAAAACCAACCCCTAGTGGGTTTATGAAATCTAAATCCTAAAGCTAATGAGTTTTCACCCGAAATACTCTAAGACATGCTCTAAACACATATAATAGAACCTAAATATAGCTTATATCATGGAAAAATAGTGGTAAATATCAGGCCTTATCAGGAAAATACAAAAACCCTAACCGACTCTATAGATAAATCCAACCCATAGTGGGTTTATGAAAAGACAAAACCAACCCTTAGTGGGTTTATGAAAAGATAAAACCAACCCTTAGTGGGTTTATGAAATCTAAATCCTAAAGAAAATGGGTTTTCACCCGAAATACTCTAAGACATACTCTAAACAAACATAATAGAGCCTAAATAGAGCTTTTATCATGGCACAATAGTCGTAAATATCAGGCCTTATAAGGAAAATTCAAAAACCCTAACCGACTCTATAGATAAATCCAACCCCTAGTGGGTTTCTGAAAAGATAAAACCAACCCTTAATGGGTTTATGAAAAGATAAAACTACCCCCTAGTGGGTTTATGAAATCTAAATCCTAAAGCTAATGGGTTTTCACCCGAAATACTCTAAGACATACTCTAAACACATATAATAGAACCTAAATATAGCTTATATCATGGCACAATAGTGCTAAATATCAGGCCTTATCAGGAAACTATAAAAACCCTAACCGACTCTATAGATAAATCCAACCCCTAGTGGGTTTATGAAAAGAGAAAACAAATCTTAGTGGGTTTATGAAAAGATAAAACCAACCCCTAGTGGGTTTATGAAATCTAAATCCTAAAGCTAATGGTTTTCACCCTAAATACTCTAAGACATGCTCTAAACACATATAATAGAACCTAAATATAGCTTATATCATGGAAAAATAGTGGTAAATATCAGGCCTTATCAGTAAACTACAAAAATCCTAACCGACTCTAATGATAATTCCAACCCCAATTAGGTTTATGAAAAGATAAAACCAATCTTTAGTGGGTTTATTAAAAGATAAAACCAACCCCTAGTGGGTTTATGAAATCTAAATCCTAAAGCTAATGGGTCTTCACCCGAAATACTCTAAGATATACTCTAAACACATATAATAGAACCTAAATAGAGCTTATATAATGGCACAATAGTGGTAAATATCAGGCCTTGTCAGGAAACTACAAAAACCCTAACCGACTCTATAGATAAATCCAACCCCTAGTGGGTTTATGAAAAGAGAAAACCAATCTTAGTGGGTTTATGAAAACATAAAACAAACCCCTAGTGGGTTTATGATATCTAAATCCTAAAGCTAATGGGTTTTCACCCGAAATACTCTAAGACATACTCTAAACACATATAATATAACCTAAATATAGCTTATATCATGGCACAATAGTGGTCAATATCGGGCCTTATTAGGAAACTACAAAAACCCTAACCGACTCTAAAGACTATTCCAACCCCTATTAGGTTTCTGAAAAGATAAAACCAACCCTTAGTGGGTTTATGAAAAGATAAAACCAACCCCTAGTGGGTTCATGAAATCTAAATCCTAAAGCTAATGGGTTTTCACCCGAAATACTCTAAGACATACTCTAAACAGATATAATAAAACCCAAATAGAGCATATATCAAGGCACATTAGTGGTAAATATCAGGCCTTATCAGGAAATTACAAAAACCCTAACCGATTCTATAGATAAATCCAACCCCTAGTGGGTTATGAAAAGAGAAAACTAATCTTAGTGGGTTTATGAAAATATAAAACCAACCCCTAGTGGGTTTATGAAATCTAAATCCTAAAGCTAATGGGTTTTCACCCGAAATACTGTAAGAAATACTCTAAGCACACATAATATAGCCTAAATAGAGCTTTTATCATGGCACAATAGTGGAAATATCAGGCCTTATGAGGAACTACAAAAACCTTAACCGACTCTATAGATAAATCCAACCCTTAGTGGGTTTATGAAAAGAGAAAACCAACCCTTAGTGGATTTATGAAAAGACAAAACCAACCCCTAGTGGGTTTATGAAATCTAAATCCTAAAGCTAATGGGTTTTCACCCAAAATACCCTAAGAAATACTCTAAACACATATAATAGAACATAAATAGAGCTTTTATCATGGAACAACAGTGGTAAATATCATGCCTTATCAGGAAAATACAAAAACCCTAACCGACTCTATAGATAAATCCAACCCCTAGTGGGTTTTTGAAAAGATAAAACCAACCCTTAGTGGGTTTATGAAAAGATAAAACCAACCCCAAGTGGGTTTATGAAATCTAAATCCTAAAGCTAATGGGTTTTCACCCGAAATACTCTAAGACATATTCTAAGAACATAAAATAAAACCTAAATAGAGCTATATCATGGCACAATAGTGGTAAATATCAGGCCTTATCAGGAAACTACAAAAACCCTTATCGACTCTAAAGATAATTCCAACCTTTATTGGGTTATTGAAAAGATAAAACCAATCTTTAGTGGGTTTATGAAAAGATAAAACCAACCCCTAGTAGGTTTATGAAATCTAAATCCTAAAGCTAATGGGTTTTCACCCGAAATACTCTAAGACATACTCTAAACACATATAATATAACCTAAATAGAGATTATATTATGGCACAATAGTGGTAAATATCAGGCCTTGTCAGGAAACTACAAAAACCCTAACCGACTCTATAGATAAATCCAACCCCTAGTGGGTTTTTGAAAAGATAAAACCAACCCTTAGTAGGTTTATGAAAAGATAAAACCAACCCCAAGTGGGTTTATGAAATCTAAATCCTAAAGCTAATGGGTTTTCACCCGAAATACTCTAAGAAACACTCTAAGAACATATAATAGAACCTAAATAGAGCTATATCATGGCACAATAGTGGTAAATATCAGGCCTTATCAGGAAACTACAAAAACCCTTATCGACTCTAAAGATAATTCCAACCCCTATTGGGTTTTTGAAAAGATAAAACCAACCTTTAGTGGGTTTATGAAAAGATAAAAGCAACCCAAGAAATCTAAATCCTAAAGCTAATGGGTTTTCACCCAAAATACTCTTAGACATACTCTAATCACATATAATAGAACCTAAATAGAGCTTATATTATGGCACAATAGTGGTAAATATAAGGCCTTATCAGGAAAATACAAAAACCCTAACCGACTCTATAGATAAATCCAACCCCTAGTGGGTTTATGAAAAGATAAAACCAACCCTTAGTGGGTTTTTGAAAAGATAAAACCAAACCCTAGTGAGTTTATGAAATCTAAATCCTAAGCCAAATGGGTTATCACCCGAAATACTCTAAGACATACTCTAAACACATATAATAGAACCTAAATAGAGCTTATATCATGGCACAATAGTGGTAAATATCAGGTCTTATGAGGAAACTACAAAAACCTTAACCGGCTCTATAGATAAATCCAACCCCTAGTGGATTTATGAAAAGATAAAACCAACCCTTAGTGGATTTATGAAAAGACAAAACCAACCCCTAGTGGGTTTATGAAATCTAAATCCTAAAGCTAATGGGTTTTCACCCAAAATGCCCTAAGAAATACTCTAAACACATATAATAAACATAAATAGAGCTTTTATCATGGAACAATAGTGGTAAATATCATGCCTTATCAGGAAAATACAAAAACCCTAACCGACTCTATAGATAAATCCAACCCCTAGTGGGTTTTTGAAAAGATAAAACCAACCCTTAGTGGGTTTATGAAAAGATAAAACCAACCCCAAGTGGGTTTATGAAATCTAAATCCTAAAGCTAATGGGTTTTCACCCGAAATACTCTAAGACATATTCTAAGAACATATAATAGAACCTAAATAGAGCTATATCATAGCACAATAGTGGTAAATATCAGGCCTTATCAGGAAACTACAAAAACCCTTATCGACTCTAAAGATAATTCCAACCTTTATTGGGTTTTTGAAAAGATAAAACCAATCTTTAGTGGGTTTATGAAAAGATAAAACCAACCCCTAGTAGGTTTATAAAATCTAAATCCTAAAGCTAATGGGTTTTCACCCGAAATACTCTAAGACATACTCTAAAAACATATAATATAACCTAAATAGAGCTTATATTATGGCACAATAGTGGTAAATATCAGGCCTTGTCAGGAAACTACAAAAACCCTAACCGACTCTATAGATAAATCCAACCCCTAGTGGGTTTTTGAAAAGATAAAACCAACCCTTAGTAGGTTTATGAAAAGATAAAACCAACCCCAAGTGGGTTTATGAAATCTAAATCCTAAAGCTAATGGGTTTTCACCCGAAATACTCTAAGACATACTCTATGAACATATAATAGAACCTAAATAGAGCTATATCATGGCACAATAGTGGTAAATATCAGGCCTTATCAGGAAACTACAAAAACCCTTATCCACTCTAAAGATAATTCCAACCCCTATTGGGTTTTTGAAAAGATAAAACCAACCTTTAGTGGGTTTATGAAAAGATAAAAGCAACCCAAGAAATTTAAATCCTAAAGCTAATGGGTTTTCACCCAAAATACTCTTAGACATACTCTAATCACATATAATAGAACCTAAATAGAGCTTATATTATGCCACAATAGTGGTAAATATAAGGCCTTATCAGGAAAATACAAAAACCCTAACCGACTCTATAGATAAATCCAACCCCTAGTGGGTTTATGAAAAGATAAAACCAACCCTTAGTGGGTTTTTGAAAAGATAAAAGCCAAACCCTAGTGAGTTTATGAAATCTAAATCCTAAAACAAATGGGTTATCACCCGAAATACTCTAAGACATACTCTAAACACATATAACAGAACCTAAATAGAGCTTATATCATGGCACAATAGTGGTAAATATCAGGTCTTATGAGGAAACTACAAAAACCTTAACCGGCTCTATAGATAAATCCAACCCCTAGTGGATTTATGAAACGATAAAACCAACCCTTAGTGAGTTTATGAAAAGATAAAACCAACCCCTAGTGGGTTTATGAAATCTAAATCCAAAAGCTAATGGATTTTCACCCGAAATACTCCAAGACATACTCTAAACACATATAATAGAACCTAAATAGAGCTTTTATCATGGCACAATAGTGGTAAATATCAGGCCTTATCAGGAAAATACAAAAACCCTAACCGACTCTATAGATAAATCCAACCCCTAGTGGGTTTTTAAAAACATAAAACCAACCCTTAGAGGGTTTATGAAAAGATAAAACCAACCCCTAGTGGGTTTATGAAATCTATATCCTAAAGCTAATGGGTTTTCACCTGAAATACTCTAAGACATACTCTAAACACATATAATAGAACCTAAATAGAGCTTATATCATGGCACAATAGTGGTAAATATCAGGTCTTATGAGGAAACTACAAAAACCTTAACCGGCTCTATAGATAAATCCAACCCCTAGTGGGTTTTTGAAAAGATAAAACCAACCCTTAGTGGGTTTATGAAAAGATAAAACCAACCCCAAGTGGGTTTATGAAATCTAAATCCTAAAGCTAATGGGTTTTCACCCGAAATACTCTAAGACATACTCTAAGAACATATAATAGAACCTAAATAGAGCTATATTATGGCACAATAGTGGTAAATATCAGGCCTTATCAGGAAACTACAAAAACCCTTATCGACTCTAAAGATAATTCCAACCCTTATTGGGTTTTTGAAAAGATAAAACCAATCTTTAGTGGGTTTATGAAAAGATAAAACCAACCCCTAGTAGGTTTATAAAATCTAAATCCTAAAGCTAATGGGTTTTCACCCGAAATACTCTAAGACATACTCTAAACACATATAATATAACCTAAATAGAGCTTATATTATGGCACAATAGTGGTAAATATCAGGCCTTGTCAGGAAACTACAAAAACCCTAACCGACTCTATAGATAAATCCAACCCCTAGTGGGTTTTTGAAAAGATAAAACCAACCCTTAGTAGGTTTATGAAAAGATAAAACCAACCCCAAGTGGGTTTATGAAATCTAAATCCTAAAGCTAATGGGTTTTCACCCGAAATACTCTAAGACATACTCTATGAACATATAATAGAACCTAAATAGAGCTATATCATGGCACAATAGTGGTAAATATCAGGCCTTATCAGGAAACTACAAAAACCCTTATCCACTCTAAAGATAATTCCAACCCCTATTGGGTTTTTGAAAAGATAAAACCAACCCTTAGTGGGTTTATGAAAAGATAAAAGCAACCCCAGTGGGTTTATGAAATCTAAATCCTAAAGCTAATGGGTTTTCACCCAAAATACTCTAAGACATACTCTAATCACATATAATAGAACCTAAATAGAGCTTATATTATGCCACAATAGTGGTAAATATAAGGCCTTATCAGGAAAATACAAAAACCCTAACCGACTCTATAGATAAATCCAACCCCTAGTGGGTTTATGAAAAGATAAAACCAACCCTTAGTGGGTTTTTGAAAAGATAAAGCCAAACCCTAGTGAGTTTATGAAATCTAAATCCTAAAACAAATGGGTTATCACCCGAAATACTCTAAGACATACTCTAAACACATATAACAGAACCTAAATAGAGCTTATATCATGGCACAATAGTGGTAAATATCAGGTCTTATGAGGAAACTACAAAAACCTTAACCGGCTCTATAGATAAATCCAACCCTTAGTGGATTTATGAAACGATAAAACCAACCCTTAGTGAGTTTATGAAAAGATAAAACCAACCCCTAGTGGGTTTATGAAATCTAAATCCAAAAGCTAATGGATTTTCACCCGAAATACTCCAAGACATACTCTAAACACATATAATAGAACCTAAATAGAGCTTTTATCATGGCACAATAGTGGTAAATATCAGGCCTTATCAGGAAAATACAAAAACCCTAACCGACTCTATAGATAAATCCAACCCCTAGTGGGTTTTTAAAAACATAAAACCAACCCTTAGAGGGTTTATGAAAAGATAAAACCAACCCCTAGTGGGTTTATGAAATCTATATCCTAAAGCTAATGGGTTTTCACCTGAAATACTCTAAGACATACTCTAAACACATATAATAGAACCTAAATAGAGCTTATATCATGGCACAATAGTGGTAAATATCAGGTCTTATGAGGAAACTACAAAAACCTTAACCGGCTCTATAGATAAATCCAACCCCTAGTGGGTTTTTGAAAAGATAAAACTAACCCTTAGTGGGTTTATGAAAAGATAAAACCAACCCCAAGTGGGTTTATGAAATCTAAATCCTAAAGCTAATGGGTTTTCACCCGAAATACTCTAAGACTTATTCTAAGAACATATAATAGAACCTAAATAGAGCTATATCATAGCACAATAGTGGTAAATATCAGGCCTTATCAGGAAACTACAAAAACCCTTATCGACTCTAAAGATAATTCCAACCTTTATTGGGTTTTTGAAAAGATAAAACCAATCTTTAGTGGGTTTATGAAAAGATAAAACCAACCCCTAGTGGTTTATAAATCTAAATCCTAAAGCTAATGGGTTTTCACCCGAAATACTCTAAGACATACTCTAAACACATATAATAGAACCTAAATAGAGCTTATATTATGGCACAATAGTGGTAAATATCAGGCCTTGTCAGGAAACTACAAAAACCCTAACCGACTCTATAGATAAATCCAACCCCTAGTGGGTTTTTGAAAAGATAAAACCAACCCTTAGTGGGTTTATGAAAAGATAAAACCAACCCCAGTGGGTTTATGAAATCTAAATCCTAAAGCTAATGGGTTTTCACCCGAAATACTCTAAGACATACTCTAAAACATATAATAGAACCTAAATAGAGCTTATATCATGGCACAATAGTGGTAAATATCAGGCCTTATCAGGAAACTACAAAAACCCTTATCCGACTCTAAGATAAATTCCAACCCCTAGTGGGTTTTTGAAAAGATAAAAACCAACCTTTAGTGGGTTTATGAAAAGATAAAACCAACCCCTAGTGGGTTATGAAATTTAAATCCTAAAGCTAATGGGTTTTCACCCGAAATACTCTTAGACATACTCTAATCACATATAATAGAACCTAAATAGAGCTTATATTATGGCACAATAGTGGTAAATATAAGGCCTTATCAGGAAAATACAAAAACCCTAACCGACTCTATAGATAAATCCAACCCCTAGTGGGTTTATGAAAAGATAAAACCAACCCTTAGTGGGTTTTGAAAAGATAAACCAAACCCTAGTGAGGTTTATGAAATCTAAATCCTAAAAGCTAAATGGGTTTTCACCCGAAATACTCTAAGACATACTCTAAACACATATAACAGAAACCTAAATAGAGCTTATATCATGGCACAATAGTGGTAAATATCAGGTCTTATCAGGAAACTACAAAAACCTTAACCGGCTCTATAGATAATCCAACCCTTAGTGGGTTTATGAAAACGATAAAACCAACCCTTAGTGAGTTTATGAAAAGATAAAACCAACCCCTAGTGGGTTTATGAAATCTAAATCCAAAAGCTAATGGATTTTCACCCGAAATACTCCAAGACATACTCTAAACACATATAATAGAACCTAAATAGAGCTTTATCATGGCACAATAGTGGTAAATATCAGGCCTTATCAGGAAATACAAAAACCCTAACCGACTCTATAGATAAATCCAACCCCTAGTGGGTTTTTAAAAACATAAAACCAACCCTTAGAGGGTTTATGAAAAGATAAAACCAACCCCTAGTGGGTTTATGAAATCTATATCCTAAAGCTAATGGGTTTTCACCTGAAATACTCTAAGACATACTCTAAACACATATAATAGAACCTAAATAGAGCTTTTATCATGGCACAATAGTGGTAAATATCAGGTCTTATGAGGAAACTACAAAAACCCTTAACCGCTCTATAGATAAATCCAACCCCTAGTGGGTTTTTGAAAGATAAAACCAACCCTTAGTGGGTTTATGAAAAGATAAAAGCAACCCCAAGTGGGTTTTGAAATCTAAATCCTAAAGCTAATGGGTTTTCACCCGAAATACTCTTAGACATACTCTAATCACATATAATAGAACCTAAATAGAGCTTATATTATGCACAATAGTGGTAAATATAAGGCCTTATCAGGAAAATACAAAAACTCTAACCGACTCTATAGATAAATCCAACCCCTAGTGGGTTTATGAAAAGATAAAACCAACCCTTTAGTGGGTTTATGAAAAGATAAACCAAACCCTAGTGAGTTTATGAAAATCTAAATCCTAAAGCCAAATGGTTATCACCCGAAATACTCTAAGACATACTCTAAACACCATATAATAGAACCTAAATAGAGCTTAATATCATGGCACAATAGTGGTAAATATCAGGCCTTATCAGGAAACTACAAAAACCCTTAACCGGCTCTAAAGATAAATCCAACCCCTAGTGGATTTATGAAAAGATAAAACCAACCCTTAGTGGGTTTATGAAAGATAAAACCAACCCCTAGTGGGTTTATGAAATCTAAATCCTAAAGCTAATGGGTTTTCACCCGAAATACTCTAAGACATACTCTAAACACATATAATAGAACCTAAATAGAGCTTATATCATGGCACAATAGTGGTAAATATCAGGCCTTATCAGGAAAATACAAAAACCTAGCCGACTCTATAGATAAATCAAACCCCTAGTGGGTTTATGAAAAGATAAAACCAAACCCTTAGTGGGTTTATGAAAAGATAAAACCAACCCCTAGTGGGTTTATGAAAATCTAAATCCCTAAAGCTAATGGTTTACCGAAATACTCTAAGACATACTCTAAACACATATAATAGAACCTAAATAGAGCTTATATCATGGCACAATAGTGGTAAATATCAGGCCTTATCAGGAAAACTACAAAAACCCTAACCGACTCTATAGATAAATCCAACCCCTAGTGGGTTTTGAAAGATAAAACAACCCTTAGTGGGTTTATGAAAAGATAAAAACCAACCCCTAGTGGGTTTATGAAATCTAAATCCTAAAGCTAATGGGTTTTCACCCGAAATACTCTAAGACTTATTCTAAGAACATATAATAGAACCTAAATAGAGCTATATCATAGCACAATAGTGGTAAATATCAGGCCTTATCAGGAAACTACAAAACCCTTATCGACTCTATAGATAATTCCAACCTTTATTGGGTTTTTGAAAAGATAAAACCAACCTTTAGTGGGTTTATGAAAAGATAAAACCAACCCCTAGTGGGTTTATGAAATCTAAATCCTAAAGCTAATGGGTTTTCACCCGAAATACTCTAAGACATACTCTAAACACATATAATAAACCTAAATAGAGCTTATATCATGGCACAATAGTTGGTAAATATCAGGCCTTATCAGGAAACTACAAAAACCCTAACCGACTCTATAGATAAATCCAACCCCTAGTGGGTTTTTGAAAAGATAAAACCAACCCTTAGTAGGTTTATGAAAAGATAAAACCAACCCCTAGTGGGTTTATGAAATCTAAATCCTAAAGCTAATGGGTTTTCACCCGAAATACTCTAAGACATACTCCAACACATATAATAGAACCTAAATAGAGCTATATCATGGCACAATAGTGGTAAATATCAGGCCTTATCAGGAAATACAAAAACCCTTAACCGACTCTAAAGATAAATTCCAACCCTAGTGGGTTTTTGAAAAGATAAAACCAAACCCTTTAGTGGGTTTATGAAAAGATAAAAGCCAACCCAAAGAAATTTAAATCCTAAAGCTAATGGGTTTTCACCCGAAATACTCTTAGACATACTCTAAATCACATATAATAGAACCTAAATAGAGCTTATATTATGGCACAATAGTGGTAAATATCAAGGCCTTATCAGGAAAATACAAAAACCCTAACCGACTCTATAGATAAATCCAACCCCTAGTGGGTTTATGAAAAGATAAAACCAACCCTTAGTGGGTTTTTGAAAAGATAAAACCAAACCCTAGTGAGTTTATGAAATCTAAATCCTAAACAAATGGGTTATCACCCGAAATACTCTAAGACATACTCTAAACACAATATAATAGAACCTAAATAGAGCTTATATCATGGCACAATAGTGGTAAATATCAGGCCTTATGAGGAAACTACAAAAACCTTAACCGGCTCTATAGATAAATCCAACCCTTAGTGGGATTTATGAAAACGATAAAACCAACCCTTATTGGGTTTATGAAAAGATAAAACCAACCCCTAGTGGTTTATGAAATCTAAATCCAAAAGCTAATGGATTTTCACCCGAAATAACTCCAAGACATACTCTAACAAATATAATAGACCTAAATAGAGCTTTTATCATGGCACAATAGTGGTAAATATCAGGCCTTATCAGGAAAATATTAAAAACCCTAACCGACTCTATAGATAAATCCAACCCCTAGTGGGTTTTTAAAAACATAAAACCAACCCTTAGAGGGTTTATGAAAAGATAAAACCAAACCCCTAGTGGGTTTATGAAATCTAAATCCTAAAGCTAATGGGTTTTCACCCGAAATACTCTAAGACATACTCTAAACACATATAATAGAACCTAAATAGAGCTTATATCATGGCACAATAGTGGTAAATATCAGGCCTTATCAGGAAACTACAAAAACCTAACCGACTCTATAGATAAATCCAACCCCTAGTGGGTTTTATGAAAAGATAAAACTAACCCTTAGTGGGTTTATGAAAAGATAAAACCAACCCCTAGTGGGTTTATGAAATCTAAATCCTAAAGCTAATGGGTTTTCACCCGAAATACTCTAAGACATACTCTAAACACATATAATAGAACCTAAATAGAGCTTATATCATGGCACAATAGTGGTAAATATCAGGCCTTATCAGGAAACTACAAAAACCCTTAACCGACTCTATAGATAAATCCAACCCTAGTGGGTTTTGAAAAGATAAAACCAACCTTAGTGGGTTTATGAAAAGATAAAACCAACCCCTAGTGGGTTTATGAAATCTAAATCCTAAAGCAAATGGGTTTCACCGAAATACTCTAAGACATACTCTAAACACATATAATAGAACCTAAATAGAGCTTATATCATGGCACAATAGTGGTAAATATCAGGCCTTATCAGGAAACTACAAAAACCCTAACCGGACTCTATAGATAAATCCAACCCCTAGTGGGTTTATGAAAAGATATAAACAACCTTAGTGGGTTTATGAAAAGATAAAAACCAACCCCTAGTGGGTTTATGAAATCTAAATCCTAAAAGCTAATGGGTTTTCACCCGAAATACTCTAAGAAATACTCTAAACACATATAATAGAACCTAAATAGAGCTTATATCATGGCACAATAGTGGTAAATATCAGGCCTTATCAGGAAACTACAAAAACCCTAACCGACTCTAAAGATAATTCCAACCCCTATTGGGTTTATGAAAAGATAAAACCAACCTTTAGTGGGTTTATGAAAAGATAAAACCAACCCCTAGTGGTTTATGAAATCTAAATCCTAAAGCTAATGGGTTTTCACCCGAAATACTCTAAGACATACTCTAAACACATATAATAGAACCTAAATAGAGCTTATATTATGGCACAATAGTGGTAAATATCAGGCCTTATCAGGAAAATACAAAAACCCTAACCGACTCTATAGATAAATCCAACCCCTAGTGGGTTTATGAAAAGATAAAACCAACCCTTAGTGGGTTTATGAAAAGATAAAACCAACCCTAGTGGTTTATGAAATCTAAATCCTAAAGCTAATGGGTTTTCACCCGAAATACTCTAAGACATACTCTAAACACATATAATAGAACCTAAATAGAGCTTATATCATGGCACAATAGTGGTAAATATCAGGCCTTATCAGGAAACTACAAAAACCTAACCGACTCTATAGATAAATCCAACCCCTAGTGGGTTTATGAAAAGATAAAACCAACCCTTAGTGGGTTTATGAAAAACATAAAACCAACCCCTAGTGGGTTTATGAAATCTAAATCCTAAAGCTAATGGGTTTTCACCCGAAATACTCTAAGACATACTCTAAACACATATAATAGAACCTAATAGAGCTTATATCATGGCACAATAGTGGTAAATATCAGGCCTTATCAGGAAACTACAAAAACCCTAACCGACTCTATAGATAAATCCAACCCTAGTGGGTTTATGAAAAGATAAAACAATCCCTTAGTGGGTTTATGAAAAGATAAAACCAACCCCTAGTGGGTTTATGAAATCTAAATCCTAAAGCTAATGGGTTTTCACCCGAAATACTCTAAGACATACTCTAAACACATATAATAGAACCTAATAGAGCTTATATCATGGCACAATAGTGGTAAATATCAGGCCTTATCAGGAAACTACAAAAACCCTAACCGACTCTATACATAAATCCAACCCCTAGTGG
Source organism: Moricandia arvensis (assembly GCA_905132765.1). Classification (NCBI taxonomy): domain Eukaryota; kingdom Viridiplantae; phylum Streptophyta; class Magnoliopsida; order Brassicales; family Brassicaceae; genus Moricandia; species Moricandia arvensis. The sequence continues at coordinate 58,839 of CAJHQP010004096.1, forward strand.
GTTTATGAAAAGATAAACCAACCCTTAGTGGGTTTATGAAAAGATAAAACAACCCCTAGTGGGTTTATGAAATCTAAATCCTAAAGCTAATGGGTTTTCACCCGAAATACTCTAAGACATACTCTAAACACATATAATAAACCTAAATAGAGCTTATATCATGGCACAATAGTGGTAAATATCAGGCTATCAGAAACTACAAAAACCCTACGACTCAAAGATAAATCCACCCTATGGGTTTTTGAAAAGATAAAACCAACTAGTGGGTTTA
>CAJHQP010004097.1:0-59106 GCA_905132765.1 Moricandia arvensis
CATATTCAGCAAGTGCAACTTCACATGGTAAAACTGTGAACATATAAACAATTTAGCCTAGATCAGTAAACAAACGCTAATATTGAAACTAGTGGAGATTTAAAATATCTATACGTTTGTTTTCTCTTCTTGCTTCAGGGTGGTTTTTCGATGTTGGATATGTTTAAACGTATCTCAAGCTCCAATGACGTGAACATATGACTTTTCATGTATGCTACAACACAACTGACCAAAATAAAGTTAATACAACTGAGGAAAACACGTTTTCATGAACTTTGAAGCTTACCATGAAAGAGCAGTTTATGTACAGAGAATATGCACGAGAAGAATCTATAACGCAAGAACAATAAAACAAAGGTTCGAACGAATAATTATACATCGAGGATGAAGGAAAAAAAGGTTTAGTTATTTGTCCCACATCGCTAAACTATGAAGCATCCACTCTCGGAGGAACTGTATATAAAGGAAACTCGATGGACCAAGCAATTCATACCTTTCTCGGCCTTTTGGCTAAGATCAAGTGTAGTATCTGTTCTTATCAGTTTAATATCTGATATGTGGTCCATCGGGTCACACGATATTAACTCTATTTTTTAAGGGAGATGATCCGTTAAGATAGCTTGCTATCTGGGCTGTCATGAGTCGTCCATGCGTTGCACTATAGCATGGGCCTGGCTCAACCCACCAACAATGCAGTTCAACTTTTGGTTAAAACTAATCCGTCTCAGTTTGGGTTGATTGTCTTGTCTGCATACTATACTGAATCAGCATTGCAGATTTGGTTCCTAAAAGAATATGTTATGTGTTTGAGATGCCATGAAAACATTACATTAGATATGTCTTAGAGATGCCATGAAAACATTACGTTAGATATGTCTTAGAGATGCCATGAAAACATTACATTAGATATGTCTTAGAGATGCCAATTCCCCTATGGGGCACTTGAACATATGAAGCATTGTCTGTAAATCAGAGCAATGGGATCCTTACCTTTGTGATGAGCTTGTGAACGTTCCTTTAGATGTTTATTTTTCTCTCATTGTTATGATGCACTTTGGGTGTTTTAAATAAATTTCATTTTCAAATTCTTTTATTTAGCATATGATATTTATTTTCTCCCCTCTATAGAAGATCCCAGTAACTAACACATAACTAGTAAAACTATAACTCATAAATCTACTGATGAGCAATTTGTTTGTTCTTCATAAACACAAATGTCTTTTTGCTTTTATTGTTCTTTTCTCCTCCACATAAGGAGACTAATTTGATTTTAAAACTTTAGTTCAATATATTATAAGAAGATAAGCTCAATATTTTAAAAACTTATCATAAGCAAGATCTAGTATATATTCTTGGTTTTAATCAAACTCATACTGTGTTTGCTTAAGTGTCATCTTTTACATATTGACATCTATAATTAAGCCTTTTTGATTATTTTAGTTAAGTTCAGTCTTTTCCCAGTATGAGTTGGCTACAAAGACACACATCATTTTTGTATTTATTCTCTTAACTAGTAATGTCCTTTGGTTCTTGTTCTTTCACATCAGACATCACTTGGTACCTATTTTCAACGAATCACTTAAGGTTATTGTCTTTATCTCAGACACACATGGCCTTTCAGGACCAAGATCTTAGATTTGTCAAGTAAAATAACATTTTCATTGTTTAAGTTTCCTCATTAATTGAACAAAAAAAAAAAAAAAAAAGTTTCCTCATTAATAGCTCTTTGTGGCACAACCTCTTACACGTTTGATTTTACCCCTTTGAAACTAAGACAAAACTTTTTAATCCAGAAAAACATAACAAAACGTGGTGGAGCTGATTTGCTATCTTGTGGAGCGGTCCGTTTGGGACCTGAAAATGCAACGGATATCTTTTCGACAATATTTCGAAATGCAGATTGGATACCAACATCACAATTTAAAATGACTAAATCTCAAGCTTCTGGCGTTGCCATGAATCTTGTTTCGACGCATTCGAGCTTTGTTTTGAATTCGCTGTCATCTTATATTAGAGGCCTTTCTATATCTATCATGTACGTTTTCTTCTGTTTGTATGTAGAGTTTGGTTAAACTCTTCTCTTAATTGTAGTACGGCTATTTAAAAAGTAATGAAGTGTTACAAAACAAAATATGGTGGAGCCAATTCTTGATTATTGTCTAACTATTTTGCAAGAGAGGTCTCTAAGAAACCCATAAACACCGTTTTTATTTTTGCGTAGAAGATGAAGTTGTGATTGAAAAAAAAAAACACAACAAGACATTATAAAATATCAGTAGTGAGTGAATAGAAGAGGTGATGGAGAGCTGTTACTGATCCTTCTTGTTGTTTCAAAACTCTTACGTTTAGTAATCTCCATAACTTGGACACGTCTTGTAACATAACTTGGTGATGTCTTGTCCATGCTAACTCTTCTGTCTGAATCACCAGCAACCATAACAGACTTATGACTCTTGCAGCTCATCAAGAACCGACCACTTCCAGTGCTACGTCTATGCGGTGAAGTTTTAGCTGTATAAGTAGGGATCCGAGGAGGAACCTGAGAGGTTCGGTTTCTCCCAAAAGGGCTTGTTGCACATTCAGAAATAACTGAGTAATCTGCAGCACTTGCTGTCACTATGCTCCACTCTATGCTTGCTTCGCTTGGAGCATAACATGAATCACTTCCTTGCCTTGCAAGAGAAGTTTTAGGTTTCCCAGTAACATTATCTATCTCGAAGAGATCAGAGCTTGTATCACTTGCTGTGTCTTCTTCCTCTGTTCTTGATTCCCATGGAGGCAGCAATGTGAGTTTCTTGTGAGCAAGTTCAAGAGACTTCCTCTGCACCAACAACTCTTCATGTTTCTGAATCTTGATCAGGTCAGAGCTTCTCCTTACCAAGCTCTTATCATCAACAACATCTACTGAGATCCCATCCGAACACGCGCATTTACACCCTAGATTCGAGAGAAACTTCTTCTTGTTGTTGTTCATCTTTCGAATCTGACCATTATTAGGTTTCTTCTCCTGCAAGGTACCGTTACTGCTATTCACCAGCTTGTTCTTAAGCAACATGCTCTGACTGTTCCAGCTTGATTCAGAGCGGACACTCGGAGCTACAGTAGATGTCTTCTCACTCTGCTTCAGATCATTGATGATGAATCTCTCAGCATCTAGGTTTGTCAGAGACAGAACACTAGAACTCTGGTCTGAGTCCATGTCTCCACTGAAGTACTTCTCAGCTCCAAACACACCAATCTCTGGATCTTCAAGAGCTTTCTTCTCATCTCCAAGCTCCTGGACATATATTGGATTGACGTTTAGGTTTAGGGTTTTGTAGGGTTCCATGGGTTTCTTGGTTGTGAGGACAGCTTCTTCCTTGCTTCTCAAGTAAGAAGAAGAGACAGGGACATTGAGAGTGGTAGTGATGTTGTTTTTGGTGAAATCAAAAGATATCTTTGGTGTTGAAGAAGATGATGATGTTAAGGACACCATTTTTTTGTTTTGTTTTTCTTGTGTTGTTGCTAGTTTGTGAAGTAGATTAGGGTATAAATAAAGAAACAAGACTGTTTTTTCCCTGAAGCTTAGGTGTTCTGATCACTGTGGTTCCACGTTAAGTGTTGGCAAGTTGTTATATGTGAAGAAATGTTATGTGAAATTGAAAATTACTATATAGTTATCTTGGATAAATGTTTGTCAATTATATTAATGAAGGATAATGTTATCACGTGACCAGAAAATGAAAGATAATTGTAATAAATAATTGGAAATGGCTAATTAGTTGGATCCTTGCATTAGATCTCTAAAATGTTGTTTTATTCTTACTTTTATTTTGCAGGTTACAGAGATCTTTATTTGTTTATTTGTCGTATTTTTTGTTATTACGCTTCCAAACACTATTATACGTTTTGAAGATCCCAAATTCAAAGTTTAAGTAAAAAGAATTTACGACCATAATTTTGGGATTGTCTAAGTCTTATAACATCTTTATATATAAAACATCATTTTAACGTTTACTACAAAACGGTAATTACATTTTTGGAAGAATGATATAATTCATGTCGACTAGTGGTCCTGCGTAATGGTCTAAAACTAAAACGGATGCATGATAACTATAATTAATACCATGATTAACGAGTAAGCCTGCATGATAACTACGACATATATCATAGTTAACAAACATAACACATGATTATCTTATGCATCTCCTAGCTTAAGTCTTTTACAGTGTTATATGCATTTCTTAATTTGCAAATGCATCTCTTGTTTAGTCCTACAATATTTTGCTCATAAGTCGTAGACCAAAATTTAGATAAACATTCACACAGATAAAATATGTCAGATATTTAATCAGCCTGGCATAACATTATTCAGTTGATATTAAATAACATATTTATCAACACATTATACAATCAACAATGACTGTTGTTTTAATATACTCCATTAGTTCCCTAAACTAAGATTTTCTAGACTATTAATGCTTATTAAAAATATAATATATATTTATAATTAATTTATTATTTATCTTTCTATACACTTTCCGATAACTATCAATCAATAAAATTTAATTAATTCAAATATTCTAAATTAATGTTATTAAAAATATATACAAATTACCTTAGAAATATATATAGAAAATTTATTTTTCTTAAACAAGAAAAAAATCTAGAGAATTTTATTTTTAGAAATGGAGGGAGTATAAGAGTGGAAGATAAAAAGAATTATAGGGTATTCAAAGTAATTTACATCGAAGTAAATATACCATTTTTCTGATTACTTCAAATTAAAGTATTGATTCAGATAATTATGGCTGGCAAGATTTCGGACACGCAGGGCGAAGACATGTTATGAGACTGAACTGGAAGTGAATCTTGATTAACTTGGATTTTAACTTTATTTAAGAAAAGTATAAGCGAATAAATTAAAAGAAATTAGTGGATGTAATTCACTTAGAAAACTTCCGATTAGATTAAAAAAAAATCACTTAGAGGAACAAACATAAAAAAATTGGGAAGCACGAGGGATGTGCATATTTTGTTGCATGGGGAGAGATATTGACAAAGATCGGCGACTTGGGTTTTCTTAAGTATAATAATATTCAGTTTAGCAATTTGATGTAAGCTTTATAGTTTGTGTACATTATAAAATTTATCCTTTGATATTATACTTATCGTATAACTATAAATAAATGTATATCATATATTTTCAAAGCATAACGAGATCAGATTTTAATAGATTGACACAATCAAGGAAACTGTTTTATGTAATTTACAAAAATATGCTTATTATAGCCTATATTATAGTCCATATACAAATGGTAAGCATTATAGTTTACTTGTTTGATTATCATACTCCAACTCAAGCTACTTGTCTTCGCCCGACACACACAGTCACAGTCACGGTCACGGTCACACAAAAGAAACTCTTATTATACTATCTTCTAAAACACTTACTCCATAGATATAAAGAAAATAATAGTATTGTTTTTTTTGTTAATTAATATTGGGTTTAAATTAAGATCAATATTGGGTTTAAATTAAGATCAATATTGGGTTTAAGTTCATCTTAGTATAATATTTTAGTGGAGTTTATTGAATTAAAGATTTGAAAAGATTTCATTTTTCTATCAAATCCTAGCTTATTAGATTTGACATTTGAACAAATTAATTCAAATCACAACTTGTTGAATTAATTATTGTATAAATTCTATACAACTTCAGAATACTGAAAATTGGAGATTTCATCTATAAAATCCAACAAACATGATTTGAAAGATAGTATATAATTATAATTTAGTGAATATAAATACATTTGAAGAGATTTTAGCGATTATTATTTTTCTTTTAGTTTCAGTCATAAAAAGGAAATCACGATTTTTTGAAAAGAAAAAAATAATTTATTGGAAATCAAAATTATTAAAATATCAAATTTGAAAATTTTCAATATCATTTTTATTTCAATAGAAATAAATCTAAAAATTTAAAAGTATTATTATCATATTATTTTCTTTTATATGAAATTTTCATCAAAATTCTAAAAAAAATCACTGTCAAAATTCTCAAAATTCATTTAAACTCTAGCAATCCAAAATCCATCAATTATTCTTTATGATAAATTATAGATTTGACTAAAAACTAATTAGTTATCAAAATCAGGTTTTACAAATAGAAAATAAATACATAAATAGAGATGCTTAGGAATTTGGGACATCCAAAGTTTGTAATTACAGGATTGGGTCGGTTTAAGTTTTAATTTAGAGAAAGCTTACCTACTATGTGAGAGAAACAAACTTAGACCATTTTAACATTTTGATCCATAAATTTGACTAGTGTCCATGTAATGTTGAACGGAGAACTTAAGCATTTATAACATAATTGGTCGAATAATTTTTCGATAAAAAACTTAAGCATGATTATCCAGTAATTATTGAAAATCTGATTACATCAAAAGAAAAACTATCTTATAAGAAAACTTTTAGTTGCATAAAAAAGCGTTATTTTATTTCGCTCAATTGATAACAGATTGATAATGATAACTCAGACACAAGTGATTCTTATGATTCAGACTTAGTAGAAACAGACACCTTCATAGCAATCTCCTCATTTGAGTTATTAATTACACAATATTACATGGTCCAACGAAACCTTTCTTCAACATAATTTCTTTTAAACAAAACCAACCTAATACATGCTTCCACACTACTTTGCTCATAAAACTTGGCTCGCAAATTATATTCAGACATCCTGAGAGCACATAACCTCAAATCCACTTTTCTTATCCGAGTTCTTAGTTACACATTACATGACCTAACATAACATTCACCCAACTTAATCTTTGAGTGATTAGATCCATGTTTCCATGATGTGACAAACAAAAAAACTATACACAACCTCATGTGAAGTGTCTTGGAATGTCAAAAGTCCAAAACTTTTAGTTTATCTACCGGTAATAACAGTGAGATAACAGTGACACGGCGTCGTTTTAGGGGAATAATGGTAATAACAGTTAGAGAACAAAGCAAACGTCGTCGTTTTCGGAATTTTTTTTAATTAATTTATTTTCTTCGTCGTCTTCTCCAATGGGTGATCCCTATTCTCAAGCAGCTCTATCAGAAGACCGTTATTTTCGCAGAGTCTCATGTAATCATCGTCTTCTCTGTCTCTCTCTCCGCCTCTGGTTTCGATTCTACCTTTCGAAAGTTTTTTTCTTTCCTTTCTCAGAGGTCCTTTTTAAGATCTCCCTCATGGTTAGTATCCGCTTGGCGTTTATATTTGCTTCTTTAGGTAACTTTCCCTTTCCTTTCTTCCTTCCCAAACAAGTTAACGATTAGGGTTTTCAGAAAAGTTTGTAAAGATCGCATCTTTACCTGAAACCCACATTTGATGTAATGAAAATCTTTGATCTGGTTGTGTTGTATGTATAGGATGGGAAGGGTAAAATTGAAGATAAAGAAGTTAGAGAACACAAATGGACGCCAAGCTACGTTTGCTAAAAGGAAAAATGGGATTTTGAAAAAGGCTAATGAGCTTTCTATTCTTTGTGACATTGATCTTATTCTTGTTATGTTCTCTCCTGGTGGTAAAGCTTCTTTATGTTGCGGTCGAAGAAGGTAATGTCTTGTGTCTTGTTTTGTTTTGTTGTCTGATTGTTAACGTTTTGTTGATTTGCCTTTTGTGTTTTTTGTTTTGTTTTCAGTAGCATTGAAGAGGTGATTGCTAAGTTTTCTCAAGTAGCACCGGAGGAAAGAACAAAAAAGTTTGCTTCTTTTCTCTCTTTCTTTAGATTCTTATCGATGTGTATCTTTAGGAGTTGTTCACTTGTTTTGACTAATTGGTTTTGCATTTTGAATACAGGAAGGTCGAGAGTCTTGAAGTAAGTTGTTTCGAACTATCAAGCTTGAGAAGCTTTTTGGATTGATTACTGATTCAAGTGTTTGTGTTTTGAAAGCTCAGACCTTGAAGAAAACTTTCCTAAAGTTGGATCACACTGTAAATATACGAGAACTTATAGCCTCAAGGTGAGTAGGAGAACATAGTTTATCAACACTGTCTTTTACAAGAACACTTCATACTCTCTCTGGTTTATGAACTCTAACTTTTGCTTTTTTCTTCTCTGGTTTCAGTAATTCAACAACAGAGGTATTTACTTTAAGGCTCTTTTACATTTTCTTGCTTTTGTGAGTTTGTTGAAGCCTAGAACTTTATAAATCCGCATTTTTTTTTAGGACTTGAGTACTCAAGCAAGGATCCTAGAAGCTCGGATATCTGAGATACATGGAAGACTAAGGTAAAAAATCACTCTGAAGTCGATGATTCTTTGTTGTTAGTACTTTGTTTCATACTTGTTTGTATCATGTTCTGTAGTTATTGGACAGAACTCGATAAGATAAACAACGTTGACCACTTGGGACAACTCGAGATTTCCATCAGGCAATCCCTTGATCAGTTGCGTGCGCATAAGGTATCATTTGTTATAGAAAAGAACCATTTCAACTTCATTTCATCTGCAACTCAAAAAATTTTGGTTGATAGGAACATTTGGGGCAGCAGCAGCAACAAGCAATGCAAATAGAAAACGCAAACTTTGTTAAAGATTGGTCTACCTGCTCGGTAATTAGTTGAAATGATTCCTCGTTTGATCTCTCACTGAAACAATCTGAATCCTTACTTAAAAACTTTTAGTTGCAAGATGGGATTGAGATTACTTTAGAACAACAGCTTCAGTCTATGTCATGGATTCTTAATAGCAACAACACAACCAATATTGTCACTGAGGAACACAATCCAATCCCTCAGAGGTTAGCTAAAGCTCTTCACATTTTTCTTCTTTTAATTCTGAATCATTTCTTAGATCAAATCTCTGTGTTTACTCTAAAGGGAAGTTGAGTGCTCTGCGAGTTCTTCATTTGGGAGCTATCCAGGCTACTTTGGAACAGGGAAAGCTTCAGATATTACGGGTCAAGAAACAAGCTTCCTTGATGAATTAACCACTACCAACAGAGACATGAAACCGCAAATAAACTCGCAGCAGCTACTCACTAATAATAACATTATCCCATGCAATCCCAATATGCAGAATGATTTGAATCATCACCAAACCTATCCTCCTCCTCTTCCTCATCCTCCGGTTTTTAACTTTCCAATGAACCAGAGAGAGTATCATATGAATGGATTCTTCGAAGCACCACCACCACCTGAAACTTCTGCTTACAACAACAACAACACCAATCAGGCAAGGTTTGGTTCTAGCAGCAGCTCCTTGCCTTGCTCAGTCTCCATGTTGGATGAATACTTGTTTTCCCAGGTAAAAACAAAACAAACATCATCAAGATCAAAACTTTTGCTGTGATTGAAGATGGGTTTTTTCCTGTTAACATGATTTAACATTTGTTTTTAACGTTCTTATAGATGCAGCAACCGAACTGAGAGAGAGATTTGATGAATGATGATAGAAACATCTCATTGAAGAACTCACCAATTTTTTTTTGTTCAGAACCAGCAAGAACTAAAACCAAACACTTGCAGGTTTCTGAATTGGTTCCAAGAAGAAGCAAAACCAGTGGTGAACTCTGGTAGATTGCAACCACACACACAATACGTTGTTATACCTTCAATAGATGTTTTTTTGTGTTGATTCTTTTTTTGTGCGGCGGATATGTTTAGTGTGTAATGTCTCTTTGGAGGCTGTCAAAGTAACGCCATGACGGCCAAAGATGATGAGAAAACTCTCTATTCTTCCCCTTCCTACAAAACTATAGCTGTATCTTTTTTTTCTTTCTTTTTTCCATTCTTTGTAATACAAAAACAAACGATGTTTATTAATTAATTTAAAGAAAAAACATTTATACATACACATGTCTTGTGCATTGCATATTCTGTGAAGTTTTCTGAAGTCTTGGCCAATTCTATTTGTAATTATTATGTTATCTTACAAGACATATTCAGAAGCAACAGTAGAACCTGAATATATAAAATCCGAACTGATCCAAAAAATTCGAATCCAAACTCGATATGATCCGTAAATGTTTCCAGATGAATTTTGCTATGCAGCATTTCGGATTTTATGGATTATCCGAAACCGATCAAAATGTAGCTGAAATATTCGAAATTTTTAAAAAATCCAAATAAATATCTGTAAATCTAAATAAATGTTCAAATTAGTTTTTGAAACTTAAGTAATTAACTTAATACTCAGTTTAATTTTAATTTTTTTTTGTTTTAGTCATAGTTTAATTTTATATATTGTATACTACATTTTGTGTAACTTTTATAGTACTTTTTTTTAATAAAAATATCCGAAAAACAAAAATCTCTGAAATCAAATGGGTATAAGGAAAAGTCCAAGTTTCAAATACAGGCCCATAATGGGCCCATCTTAAAACCTTAAGATGAGTACAAAGCTCAACTCCTACGAACTTGTCCGAAACAATCGCGAAGAACACATCGAACTCCTCCGATTCGCCAGGAACCAACCCATCACTTTTCGGATCTCTCTCATTCAAAGCAACACTCTTTACGGAATTAGGGTTTAGAAAATCGTCAAGAAGCTCTGTGTATCAATGGATACAACGACACAGCCACAGGGCCAGCTGCCTCCGGTGGCTGAGAAGCTGAATCAGGAGCTTGTGCAGCTTCTGAACCTAGAGTCTATAAAGACACGAGCCGAGAGCTTGTTCAAGGCTATTTCTCGGATCCTTGAAGACTTTGACGCTTATGGTCGAACCAACACTAGTCCTAAATGGTTTGTGTGTGGTTTTGTTTGTTCTTTCTTGTCTTGTCTTTATGAAAAGTTGTCTGAACAGAGAGATTGTTTAAACAGGCAGGATATTCTAGGGCAATATTCTATGGTGAATCTTGAGCTGTTTAACATTGTGGAAGAGGTGAAGAAAGTTTCCAAGGCCTTTGTTGTGCTTCCAAAGAACGTTAATGCAGAGAATGCTCAAAGTATGTTCCTTTCTTAATGGATGCTTTGATTTGAATCAATGTTTAAGAAATCGCTAGACGTTGATAGTCGCTTTGTATGGGATTATTAATTAGACTGGCGTCTAGACTGATTTTTTGCGATTTTTAAGAACATTAATACGCCAACACTGACTAAACCGATTTTGAGAACATTGCTTCGAATTATCGAATCTTATGTAACTGGTTTTGTATGGGATTATTCATTAGATGGGCGTCTAGACTGACTTTTGAGATTTTTTAAAAACTCGTGCTAGAAAAATCGTTTCGTTTAGGTATGATTTACCTACTAGGCAGACACTGACTAGACCGATTTTTAGAACATTGCTTCGAATTATCGAATCTTGAATCTGTTGTAACCGTTTTTGTATGGGATTATTCCTTAGGCGGGTGTCTTAGACCAAATTTTATAGCAATTCGTTTCGCTTAGGTCGGGTTTACTGATTAGGCAGACGCTTAAGTGATGCCTAGACCGATTTGTAGAACATTGCTTCGCATTATCGAATCTTGAAACTGATGAAATGGTTTTGTGTGATCTTCAGTTTTACCGGTTATGTTGTCTTCCAAGTTACTTCCGGAGATGGAAGCTGATGACAACGTTAAGAGAGAGCAGTTGCTTCAAGGCGTTCATAATTTGCCTGTACCAATGCAGATTGAAAAGCTAAAGGTGTGAGAGTTTGTAATTGTATGCATTTTTTTGTTTCTTGTGGGTTTTAGGATTTTTGCTGAAGATGGTTTTCTTTTACTAGGAGAGGATGAGCTTGATTGCATTTGCTTGTGAAAATGCTGAGAAAGTATTAGCTGATACTCGTAAAGCCTATGGATTTGGCGCACGTCAAGGCCCATCTATGCTTCCGACTATGGATAAAGGTCAAGTTGCAAAGATTCAGGAGCAGGAAAGCATGCTACGTGCAGCTGTAAATGACGGTACAGGTAAGAGAAATCACTTCTCCTTTTGACGTTTATTGAATCACTTGATTTGGTAAGAAACTACAGTCTTTGATTCTGCTCTGTTCCATCTCATGTTATTTTTTACAATTGTGTTTCAAGGAACAAAACTGCCTCCTGACCAGAGACAGGTAACCACTGCACTTCCTCCCCATCTGGTAGATGTGCTATTCGTCAATGATGCAGGTAGAGACTTGATTGATTTTTTGCTCTCTATCTATTATTAGTGGCATTCTGGTGGTAGTTATGAGTTTGAAAATCTTTTTTATTAGGCAAGAGTGCATTACCTGTGGCATCCAACAACATCATCAACAGTCAAGGAAATATGATGCAGGTTCGTCTATGCCACGACTAGTTATTCCTCTCTAGTTTTGATGATTATCACTTGTGTTAGAAACATTGTCAATGGGAGGTTCATGTGATCATGTCTTTTGAGTTTTTAAGGTCTCTGGAACACAATTTATGGGAAGATCAGCTGCATCTCCATCTAATGCTAACTTTGAGACAACAAGATCTCCCTTGCCATATTCCAATTCTCCTCAATCCACGGGGATGCTTAATGCCCCTTCGCCTCAGCAACAACAGCTTCAACAGCAGCAAAGGTCGAAGTTAGTGCAGTTGCCTCAACATCAACAGCAACTACTTGCACAACAGCAACAGTTCAGGCAATCTTCTATGCAAGCATTGGGTCAGGTAGGCTTTAATGTTTGCCTTCATACAATGATAGTTCTTCACTTACCGTACTGTTATTTGTTAATTTGAATATTTGTATCAACTTTGTATAGAGTCAGATGCAATCACTCCAAGATTTACAAGCTCAGCAGAAGTTTCAGTCGGTAAGTTCCTGTTCTAGCCTCTTTTTTTTTTCCAAACATCTCTTCTAGATATGGAAGTAACATCTCTTTTTTTTTACTCTTTTTAAGTTTAAGTTTGTGTGTTTGTTTACCAGTTACATGGGCAACAACATCAAATGCCATATTCTCAGTCAATGGGCCACCAACAATACCAAGCGAGACAGCTATCAGGTGGACATATTCAGCATGGCATGTCTCAAGGACAGCTCAATCCAATGAACCGTCACTTGAATCAGTTCTCAGGTGGAGCAAATAGTGCAATGTTTACATCTGCACAAGGCTCTCCAAATAGCCAGATGGTGAGTCACCTCTCTTTAAAGCACCTTAGTTAATAACTAATTATCTGTTTTTTTTTTTTGCTTATTTGGTTTGGTGTTGGCTTTATGCTTAAATTCTAGATACCAAACATGTCATCTATGCAATCTCAGACACTTAATCCTAGAATGCAGGTTAGCTCAAAAACTGCTACTTGTCACTATGCTCTTTGAAAGATTATATAAAATAAAACCATGTCTCGGAAATAACAATTAACAAGTCTAAATCTGATGTCTCTGGTTCTTGATTGTTCTCAGCAGTATGGAGTTTCGGGTACCAATGCCCAAAGAGGCCATGCGTCTCAAATGTTGGGTGACCAGAGTAAGAAGTTGTCTAAACTTCTCTATAATATGCCTTCTTACACTAAAACGACTCACTCTTTTCCCCCATTCCTGTTTCTTGCAGTGTTTAACAGCAATGCAATGATGCAAACTCAACAGCCCCAGCAACCACAGCAGCAACAACAGCAGCAGCAACAGCAAGGAGGCTATGGAAATATGCAAACCAACCAGCAGAATCTACAGCCTAACATGTTGCAGAATGCACAACAAAGACACCAAAACCCTCAATAAAGAGATCCGTTTTCTATGACTTGGGCTTGTAATAGAACCCTTTTCCAATTTGTGGTTATAACGTACTAGTATGGTCCTGGCTAGTTCTCAACTTCAGAAACAGGTTTTTTTTGATGGGAAAGAATCTTTTTGGTCTTAAAGAGGATGTGAAACGGAAATCTTACAGGATTTATCATTGAAAAATTAAAAATACAAACATACAAATATCTTAATAAGCTGGAAATCCATATCAAGACCATAGAAAAGCAAATGTCATTTAAAAATGAATAAATATGTTTGAATATCTTAAGATATTACAAAACCAATAGATCAGACAAAATTAAATCTCCATTATGATCAAAAGTACGGAATCGACATATAAAAATGGAGAAAACCACCAAAATAACCTCCAACTTTCAAAAAAAAGCAAAATAAAACTTGAACTTGAATTTGAGCAATTTAAATCACCAACTTTTTAATATTGGCCAATTTAATCTTACACTTATATTGATTAAGTCATTTAAACTACTCCAAAATCAGCTGTTAATTATTATGAGTTCACCGTTATCTACGTCTGTTAACTCTTAAACTTAAAAAAAATATCTTAAAACAAGATTCTTGGGTAAAGAAAATCTAATGGTAAATCTATAGAAGCAAATAAAATAGTTCTACGACGTCTTTTAATATTTGATTTAGTTTCCAGCCCTAACTATCGAAAAAGGTACTCGAGCAAAGGGGAAAAAATCATTTTTTTTCCTCTTGTGTGAGATTAATAAGTGCGAACATGTATGAATGTTAGTAATACGCAAATCAAGCCTAACAACATTCATCCTTCAATTTTGTCATGGCTCGATTGAGTGATTGTTGAATGCGAAGAGAATTTTGGGTTTGAGGAACAAGAGATACATGGGTGAATCTAGATACTTTCTTGTCTGAATCTAGATACTGTTTGAAGAAGATGACTTGTGATATCTGCATGGAAGATGATTACGTGATGGTGTAGACAAGAGGGTCATAAGTTAGGATAAATTATATTTGATTTCCTTTACTTGAGAGGATCTTTTTTTAAGATTTTTTTTAAGTGTAAGAGTTAACAGATGTAGACAACGGTGAACTCATAATAATTAACGGTTGGTTTTTGAGTAGTTTAAATGACTTAATCAATCTAAATGTAAGATTAAATTGACTAATATTAAAAAGTTGGTGATTTAAATTGCTCAAATTCAAATTCAAGTTTTATTTTGCCTTTTTGTGAAAGTTGGAGGTTATTTTGGTGGTTTTCTCTATAAAAATGATAAAAATAATTTTTTTTTATTTTGAAATTCAATATTTTCTAATATTTTTTAAAATTTTAAATTTTATCTCCAAAATTTCAACCCATAACTTAAACCATAAATTTAGATTAGTTAATTCAAAAAAATATAAGGGAATTTTCAAAAATACCACTTTTTTGTACCACTTTTCATTTTTACCTTCATTAAAGAGACATTTTCAAAAATACTATTTTTTTAAGGGGTAAATTTTTTTAAAATTAATTAGAATCCTAAATTTTAAATTCCTAAACCCTACCCCCACCCCTTAACTCTAAACCCTAAGTTTTAGATTAATTAACCCAATAGTTATAAATGTGTTTTTCCTCTTAAAAAACAAAGGTAAAAGTGATTAAGGTATTTTTGAAAAATGCTACAAGGAAAGTGGTATTTTTGACAATTTCTCAAAAATATAAATGTATATTTACACTTTTTAAAAAAATATATTTTGATCATTTTTTTCTTTTTAGTGCTATTTTGGAAATAAAAAATTTTAAAAATCTATTGTGGTCATTATCTCAAAAGGAATTTGGTGTACCACATGCAAGTTTATGTGTCGTTATTTTGGGTATATGTATGCTATCCCAGTGTTAGTTTCTACTTTGAATGTTTGGCAATTTCTTACCTTATTCCACTATCTCTGTTGATTTCTATGTTTTATTTGCATCTTATAATTTCTGTGGTTATTAGTGTTTCTATTTCTGATTTATTTAGTTGTATGGTTCATTCATGTTCACATTATAGTTTTCCGTTCAAATCAAAACATCGGTTATTTTGACGGTTACTGAAATATGGTTCATTTATGTTCACATTATAATCTTCCGTTCGAATCAAAACATCGGTTACCTCGACGGTTACTGAAATATGGTTCATTCATGTTCACATTATAATCTTCCGTTCAAACCAAAACATCGATTACATTGACGGTTACTGAAATATGGTTCATTCATGTTCACATTATAATCTTCCGTTCAAATCAAAACATCGGTTGTCTTAACGGTTACTGAAATATGGTTCATTTATGTTCACATTATAGTCTTCTGTTCAAATTAAAATATTGGTTACCTTGACGGTTACTGAAATATGGTGTATTCATGTTCATAATATAGTCTTCGTCTTCCGTTCAAATCAAAATATCGGTTACTTTGGCGGTTATTGAGTTACCAATTTAAAAAGTTGGACAAATTTTTTTGAATAATTTTTTTAAAAAAAAATTATCATAAAAATATATTTTTCAAAAAAATAACAAAAATAGATTTTTTTTATTTTAAAAATTTTAAATTTTAAATCTTAACTCCAAAACTTCATCCTATAACTCTAAATCATAAGTATATATTAATTAATTCAAAATATATATTTATATATTTTAATAAAATTTACTTTGATCATTTTTTTAATTGTTATTTTGGAGATAAAAATTCTTTTAGGTTTATTTTAATCGTTATGCTAAAAAAGAAACTCATTGGTGATACATATGAATGTCATCTGACCAATGATAATACGAGTCTGATGTAATAAACACGTTGACACTACCAATCATATAAGTCCGTGACATAATTAGGTCACAGCCAGTGACGTTTACAGTCATATAAATTAATTATCTTTCCCTTAATTCTATCTTCTTCTTCAACTTTTTAAATTTATTAACAGATCTGGTGGAATTTAATCTCTTGACCCCACCACACCACTGGATCCCTCTCTCTATATACATTCATCCGTTACACAGAGTAAACCGAAACTCAGGATCGAAAAAATCATGAAGAATTTTGAGAGAATCGCTAATCTCGCTCTCGCAGGTTCTCCTTCTCATCTCACTCAATACAATTGCTTCCATCTTCACTTGCTCGATTCCTTTCTGGGTTTTGATCCCGATCGGTTTTACAGTGATGGGATCGTCTCCGTTGGTGATTTCATTATGAAATTCGTTAGCTTTTTGGGTTTAATTTCGCTGAATTTGTCATGCTGGAGTGATTCAATTTTGTGATTTGGGGGTTCCTCTAGGGTTTAGAATTGATGGGTTTGTTTGGTTTTGGTCAAACTGTTGGCCCAAGGCGTAAAAATTGAAGCTTTTGTTGTTTGGTTTCAGGGTTGACGGTAGCACCGCTTGTTGTGAATGTAAACCCAAACTTGAATGTTGTTCTTACGGCATGTCTCACGGTCTACGTGGGTTGCTTTCGTTCGGTGAAGGATTCTCCTCCAACTGTAAGAACATGCAACTAGAGATTTGTGTTTGAACAGTTCTCAGTGAAGCTATTTGGTCTAAGTTGTTTGTTTTGTTTTTGGATGATGTAGGAGACCATGTCTAAAGAGCATGCAATGCGTTTTCCATTGGTTGGGAGTGCTATGCTTCTCTCACTTTTCTTGTTGTTCAAGTTTCTCTCAAAGGACTTGGTTAATGCTGTGCTCACAGCTTACTTCTTTGTTCTTGGGATTGTCGCTCTTTCGTATGTCTATATCCAAATTATGCTTCTGCTTTTTTGGTGTATCTTTGGTCAAGTCATGGCTTGTCCTTTTTACTAATACACAATTATGTGTGTTTTACAGGGCGACATTGTTACCTGCTATCAGAAGATTTCTTCCAGATCCTTGGAATAACAATCTCATCGTCTGGCGTTTTCCTTATTTCAAATGTATGTAACTAAATTTCACTTTCTTTGCTAACCTTTTCTCTGGTGTAACGATCATCCTTGCTCCTTTGGAACTGTTTTATCGTTTTGGTGTAAATTTGTTTGTGGCATGCAGAATCATTTTTTCAATCTATTGTGATACCTTTTTCTTAAAACAGCTTTGGACGTAGAGTTCACAAAGTCCCAAGTTGTCGCGGGAATCCCTGGAACCTTCTTCTGCGCCTGGTATGCTTGGAAAAAAAAAAAAAAAAACATTGGCTGGCTAACAACATCCTTGGCCTTTCCTTCTGCATTCAGGTTACTTCCTTTCCGTTATGAGGAATATACTATAAAAGTACAATGAACTATGCTACTTCATCATCAGAATATGTTATGTAACTTTGGAATCACTGTTATTAGTGTTCTTGTGTGTGTTTTTTTCCAAATTAACGATGCTGCCAATACAGGGAATTGAGATGCTCTCTCTTGGATCATTCAAGACTGGTGCCATCCTTTTGGTAAATGAAATATCTGATTTTCCATCTTATCAGTGATAATATTCTTGAAAATCATTTGGAACATTTGTTTATAACCTGACTTGCAGGTTGGACTGTTTTTCTATGATATATTCTGGGTTTTCTTTACTCCGGTTATGGTTAGTGTTGCCAAATCCTTCGATGCTCCGATAAAGGTTAGTAAAAATGTCTCAGAAGTACATAAAACAAAACTAATTTGATTTGTTCTTGGTAGTGATCTCGTGGTTACAATTTCTTTTCAGCTTTTGTTCCCTACTGGCGATGCTCTAAGACCCTATTCTATGCTTGGACTTGGTGATATTGTCATTCCGGGTATGTCCTCTAAGACCAACGTATAATGCTTAACTCAATATTCTCGAACCATGTTTTGGGTATTATTTATATGAATATGAGACTTTTGTTTTTTCTGTAGGTATTTTTGTTGCACTGGCCTTAAGATTTGATGTGTCAAAACGTAGGCAACCAAAATACTTCACAAGTGCATTTGTGGGATACGTTGTTGGAGTTGTCCTCACTATTGTAGTCATGAACTGGTTTCAAGCAGCACAGGTCAGTTTTTTGTTGTGATCCATTTTTTGCAACCTTTTGGGGAATTTATTCTGATGGGTTTTGGTTTCTCTCTGTTTCAGCCTGCTTTGTTATACATCGTCCCAGCCGTTATTGGGTTCTTGGCTTCTCACTGCGTTTGGAACGGTGACATCAAACCGGTTTGTTTTCTCTTACTTTTAGTTTTCAACTGTTTTAAACGCAAACTTTAGCATTTGTATTTGTTTACGTTTATAAAACACTTTAAGATAAACATGTTTATGACTGTTGTGGTGGGGGTAATTGAAACGCTAATGCAAACACAACCGCAGTTTTAGTCAAAAGCTTATGGGTTTTTTTGTTTCTCTTGTAGTTGTTGGCTTTTGATGAATCATCTAAGAGTACTGAGGGAGAGGTTAGTAAAACTCATGAAGAATGAAGAGACAGTGGAGAAGGAAGGGCTGAGGAGTAATATTTATACACATAGATGTGTTTTATATGTTTCCAATGATCATCAGTTCCTTCCAAATAGTTCACCCTTTTTTGTTCTTTTTAGATATTTCCAAACATCGTTTTCGTAAAGACTTGTGTAAGTTATAAAGTTACAACATGTTATCTTTCTCTTTTTTCTCTGTTCGTCCTATGTACATTTTGATTGGAGGCTGTAAAATCTTTAGGATGCTAAGTCGATGAAAGATTACATATAGTAGATTGTTGGAACATATGTTTTATAAATTGGTTTTGAGGATTCTAACGAGAAGATTGAAGTAAGCTCCTTCTTGATGCTGTTGAGCAGAACTAATGTGCACTTCTTTCCTTGAAACTGTATTGCTAGTGACAGAACTTATAAAGAACTGTCACAAGACAACTATCCTCATTCAGTGTGCTTTGAAGTTAAATATCTCCAAGATTTTTGATTCTATACATTGAGTATTATATATATATATACATAATCATTAATTATGCAAAGCAAACTATACAATATGAAGTAGTTTCAAGAGTATTAGCGAACTATAAAACTACCAAATTTTAGCAAAAAAAAAAAGAAAAACTACCAAAAAATTTCTTATATCAAATATGGGCCTATATATAATAAAATCTAAGCCCACTAATGCAATGCGTGACATCTTCAAAGAAAAACCCTTATTAACCAAACCAACCAAACAACCTTCGAATCTTTCCACAACCATTCTCAGCTCGTCTTCCTCATCTCCATTCCTAGGGTTTCTTTTTATCCTCTTCGCTCTTCCTACAGAGAAGAAGCTCAAATCTTCTGGTAGGTTCGCCCTCACGACGTCAATTCTCGATCCCCGCTATTCAATTTCGTAATTGCTGATTCGATTGTTCACTAACTCATTACAATTGAAAAAATCAGATACGTTCAGAAGACATGTACTCCTCAAGAGGGAGTGGCTACGGTCAACAGCCTTACGGTTCTCAATCGAGTTATCCTCAGAATGTAAGAATCACGCATCAAAGATCTCATCTTTGCTACTGAATTTGATCATGATTGATGAATTTTACATTAACTGTTCTTGATACTAATCTATGTCTAATTGGGTTGTATTGTTATGTAGATTGGATCTGGTTATCCGGGAAGTTCAGTCAGTGGAGCAGAAGGAGGATCTCAGATTCCCTTGAGTTCTCGCCTTCCTGTTCCTCAGGAGACTGAGATTGGTGGGTACAGGTCTCAGTTATCATCAGCTGGCACTCATTACGGAAGCCAATACGGGTCGGTGTATGGAGCAAGTCCTCTTACTAGCTCTCAGCCTTTAAGCACTAAAGGAGTGGGCTCATCAGTCTTGGATAGCCGCTCTGGATATGTACCCACTCTCCCGGATTCTCCGAAGTATGCTTCTGGAAGCTATTTGTCTTCCTCTACCCATGGTTATGGTCAAAAGGAGGACGATTTGTATTCGGATAAGCTGTCTGGTTACGTCCCCTGTGACAGAAGACAGTCAAGTGCTTATCTTGGAAGGGAGTTGCAGAATGATCCAGCTGCTCGGTATGCTGATTCATCTAGTTTTGGTCGTCAGGTGCGCTCGCTTTTACAGCTAATAGAATATCTTGTGAATTTGGTTTGTTTCTGTCCAGTGGCATGATACTCAATGTCATGATTTTGGCAGACTGATTTGTACGATCGCATTGATCAAGCATCACTCCTCCGCGGAGAACAATTGTTAAAAATGCAGTCGCTTCATACCACTTCTGCTGATGGAGGTGTCAGGTATTTTTTTCGATGATGTATTCTTCTGTAGTACAATTTGTTCAGAAATAGTTGTATTTCTGGTACCTCTGTGGTCTGTATTATGTTTCTGTCTGGAAGGAAACTATGTTTTCTCCTAGATTTTTGTTATAAAGCTACTGTAGGCTCCTGTGTAAATTTGCAATGACCTTTGAAGAAAATTTTATCTTATTGCACTGAGTAGCAAACATTTCTGGCAGACAAGCTGATTATCTTACAGAACGAAGTTCTACTGTACGCCATTCTGACCAAGAAGCTATGCATTACGGAAGAAGGCTCGAGTCTGATCCTCATGGGCTATCACTACATAGCTCATCTTCTTATGCCAGCCAACATACCCCATCGCTATTAGGAGCTGCTCCTCGCCGAAACTTAGATGACTATATTTATCTGGAGGGTTCTTCAAATCCTGGTTATGGCGTCAGTTTACCTCCAGGCAGGGATTATGGTGCTGGGAAAGGCATCCTTACTGCAGCATCTCTGGACTTGGACTACCCTGGTGGTATGCTCGCTCGTGGTGGTCCTCGTGTTGATGATCTCCGGAAAGATGACCGGGCAAGTTATCTTAGGGAGTTTGAACTAAGGGAAGAAGAGCGTCGCCGTGAGAACCTACGCGCCAGAGAGAAGGAGCGAGAACGAGAGAGGGATCGCGAACGTGATAGAGAACGAGAGCGGGAGAAGGAACGAGAAAGGCAAAGAGCTAGGGACAGGGAAAGGGATCGCATATCTGAGCGACGGGAGAAGGAAAGAGAAGATGAAAGAGAACGTGATCGAAAACGCGCTCTCGAAAGAAAACGTGATCGGACTCCAACAGCAAGAGCTACCTCCAGGGACACAAAGGAGCGGACTCCAGTGCCGAAATCTGTTTCTAGGGATGCACGTAGTTCCTCTGTGCGGCGGGATGCACAACATCGTGAAGCATCAATTAGGTCTTCTTTTTTATCTGTCACACCCTTCATCTAGAATGCAGGGGATTTTATGTTGCTTCTTCACAAGACACTAACCTTATTTCTGTTATACCTGAAGGCGTCCTTCACCAGTTAGGCCAATACGGAGAGATTATGTCTGCAAGGTAACAAGCGTTGCAAGAAATTCCTCATTCAGTGATGTTTTTGCATACTCCCTCGGTTTACCTCATCTTCCTTTCCATTCCTGCATTCTCCTTGCTTTCTTATTATTTGACTTCCAATTTCAGCTTTCTCATTCCTTTCCTCCTTTACCTTTGGTTATTATACGTCCTTTTCCTTCAACATCTTGTCACCTTGTGGTATTATTCGGCCTGCCTTTTGAACTCAGTGTGACAAATATCTAGTTGCACAATCCGGGTACAAAGTGCTGTCTTTTCCTGAGTTCGGTAGTATTTGGGAGGGAAGTTTTGCAATGCAACTTGGAAAGTTCACAAGGATGAACAATGGATGTTTATCAAATCAAGGACGTGAACATTATTTTTTCGTTGATAAGACATTTTGTGGTGACAGGAATGATAATGGCAGAGTTACCTGCCCTTTGTATCCTGAGTAATGCAATGATTGTGTGACTTGTTTGCAGGTTTTATCCTCGCGATTGGTTGACATGGAGAGGGATTACTTGACACTAGATAAAAGATATCCAAGGCTTTTTGTGCCTTCTGAGTTTTCCAAGGTATCTGTTTGTATATCTCCCTATAATTTTCTATTCCTTAAGGGAGTACTAAGTGATCGTAATACTCAATATATATATTTCAGGTTGTGGTGAACTGGCCGAAACAAAAGCTTACACTTTCTATGCATACTGCTGTGAGGTGAATTAATCCTGCTTGCTTGTTTGCAGCTTGTCAGTCTGAGGATTGTAATCCTTTTCAAGCAGTTTAAATAGATCGTATTTTTGTTTCCCTTGCCGAATCAGTAGATTAGAGCTAAAATTTGTGGATTCACTTTGCTTTATTATATACATATAGTTAAAAGATTTGTAAATTTAACCATCTTTTGTTGAGGATGGCAGTTTTGAGCATGATTACATTGAAGATGGTGGAGTTGATGTGAAACATACGCCCACAAAGTCTTCAGCTGTGAAAACTGAAGGAAGGACTGTTTGGAATGCCAAGGTGGGCTGTTTTTTTCTCTCTCAATATGTCTTGTACCGCTTTGATTGTGTCTTTGCGCAGTTTATCATCGCTGGTATTGTTCCCGATTCTATTGAAAGCATTTTGCTCATGTGTAGTGTGTTTCTCTGTTGTTCAGATGATTTTGATGAGTGGCCTGAGCAGGACTGCTCTGGAAGATCTTTCTTCAGATAAAATATTTGAAGACCGTATACCTCATATTTGTAACATATTAAAGTTTGCTGTTCTTAAAAAAGATCATTCGTTGATGGCCACTGGTGGTCCCTGGGACCCCACAGATGGCATGGACCCATCAGTTGATCAGTCTTCCTTAATTACGACAATGCTGAGGTGTGTTTCTGCTCTTGTACGTTTTTTTCATTCTTTTCGACTTTTTATTCATTGTCTGAGGCATGAAAGGTCTTTTGCGTTGCAGACACACAAAGGATAAGCTTCATCTTGATTTGAGCAACTGCCGTCACTGGAATCCATTTCTTGAGGTAGGTTTGACCTCTCTTAGTTTTAGACTGCATTGAGATGTTGAACAAGTGTGGACGTCATATTAGAGTATTCTTTATCTTAAGACCGTTGAAGATCATATGAAGCTTATTAGTGGTTGTTTTATTTATAAATGTTTTCTTTATTGTATTAAATATTTTTTCTAACTGTCTTAAATTGTTGGACCCTCAACCACTGCTATTGACCTATCCAAATATTTGGAATGAATTGCTTGCCAATTTTTGTTAACTTGGTTCCTCTTTTGCTAGGATTGTATTTTGCTGTAGATATGGTAGTTTCAGTATAGATACATACACAGCTAACCAAGCAATAGTATTCACTAGTTATCTGGAGACCTAAATAGCACTGTTTTGCCTCTTTTTGGCATTTACAGATACATTATGACAGAGTTGGTACGGATGGAGTTTCTATCTTCAAAGAGATCACTGTACTATTTGTCCCTGATTTATCAGAATGTCTTCCTTCATTTGACGCTTGGAAAACCCAATGGTTGGCACACAGGAAAGTTCTTGCTGAGAGAGATCGACTACTTTCTCAGGAGGCTAAAAAAGATGTCATCGTAGGAAAGGGCAGTGATAATGCCTGTGAAGTAGCCAAGGATGCGGAGAAAAAGACCCCAGGAACTAAGAAGACGGTGAAAAGATTGTTAAAAGAGTTGTTAAAAGGCCTGTCAACGATGGAAAGGCAACTGGTAAGAAAGATGAGAAGGAGGTTCCTGAAAAGGTTGCCATTTCAGGTGATAACCTAGGGGAGAGCTCAGATCCTAGTGCTAAGGCAAACGAGCAGACTCCTTCAAAGACAATTGTAAAGAAAAAATTTATCAAAAGGGTGGCTAAAAAGAAGACAGCTGAAGTAGACAATAACATGGACGGTGGCTTGAAGAATAATGCAGACAATGATGAGGAAAAGGTAGTGGAGACTGAAAAGAAAACTCCTGATTCAGGTAGTGCGGAGATGAAATCTCCAGCAGAAAAGAAAGAAGAGAGTGCCTCCAAAACTGTTGAAACAAAACAGAAGGCTGGATCTCCGGGTACTGAGGAAAAGGAGGGTACTTCTAGTTCGACAAAGAAGGACATTAAGACCGGTGGAGATAAGAAGGTTGAAAAGAAAAACAACTCAGAAACCCAATCTGAGGGCATAAAGGTTGATGAGAAGGCAAAAGTAAAAAGTAACGAGAAAGAGATTAAAGAGATAGGTGGAAAAGATGAGTCCAAAATACAAGTGAAGGACAAGAAAAGGTCTGACGAACCTCCTCGGCCAGGATTTGTTCTACAAGTGAAACGGAACAAAGACTCTAAAGTAGGTGGACAATAACTCAAAAGGTTTCAGGTTACATTTGGTAATATCATTGTCGCAGCTTTCACTTATTTGGACTTTTTTCATTTTTAGCAGTTGCGTTCCCTTTCGGTCTCCCTGGACTCGCTCTTGGATTACACTGACAAGGACGTTGATGAGTCATCATTTGAGGTTAGTTTTTCTTTCGTGCTTCCTGCTTTGCTTAGCATCTTTCAATTCTTTCTTAGCTAACTCAATGTACGGTTTTTGTTATAGCAAACTGAACAACAAAGTTTTCATTAATATAATGTATGTTCTTGCAGCTTTCACTGTTTGCTGAATCGCTATTTGAGATGCTACAGTATCAAATGGGTATTCGTATCTTAGAATTTCTCAAGGTTAGTTTGTTACTGATGTATGATGCTTTGTTTTTGAGCTATCTGAACTGTTTTCTTACACTTTTTTTTTGTTTTCTTGAAAGAAATTACGTGTAAAATTTGTGAGAGAGAGAAATCAACGAAAGAGGCGTCAGGAAGAGTTATCTGCCAAGCAAAAGGAAACAAAAGCACAAAATAAGCGTCAAAAGACTGACAAGGAAACCACGGACACAACTGAATCTGTTCCTGAGAAGGGTGACAAGGAAAATTCAGCCAAGGAAACGGTAGCGAACACTGAAGACACTAAAAAAGCTATCAGTGGTGAAGCTGCTACAATGAAAGTGGATAACCAGGATGAAGAAAATGAGGAGGATGAAGAGATTGATGAAGACCCAGAGGAAGACCCTGAAGAGGATCCTGAAGAAGACCCTGAGGAATGCGAGGAAATGGACGATGAAAATCCTGAGCAGGAAAAAGAGGTATGATTTACATAATTTGCCTTTCAGTTTTCAACTTGTTGAATCCTAATATCGTTAGTTTTATTTTAGCCAACGAGATGTTTTGTTCATCAATCTTGTCCATTTGTTCTTTTGTCTCTTCTTCAGCCGCAGAAGAATGAAGAATACAGTGAGAAGACTAGTGACACTATTGCTATTCCTATAACTGATAGAAAAGAAGAGAAAGGTTCTGTCGTGGAGAAGACTGATTCCAAATCTGCTGAGATCAAATCCCAATCTGAGTCAGGCAAGCACGGGAAGCAAGAGGAAGGGACATCTGATGCACCGAAAAGAGAAGAAACGGTTGATAAAGAGTTGTTGCAGGTAGAAAATCCACTTTTGACTTTATTATAGTATGTCTTTTAGCTTTTTTTCGTTTTTTGTTGGTGCTAAAGCTTTGTTCATTGCTTGTTTTGACTCAGGCTTTCAGATTCTTTGACCGTAACCAAACAGGCTATGTTAGGGTAAGAAGAAGCTTAATGATACATTGTCATTACATCATCTCTCAGAATGAGTTTACAAATACCGTTTGCGTTTTTTCTTTTCTCAGGTTGATGATATGAGAACAACTATGCACAGCTTGGGAATGTTTCTATCTCACCGAGAAGTGAAGGTACAATAGATTTCTCCATACTTGAGTTTGTCAATCATTTTAACAAAGATATAGAGAATTGAATTCTTTCTGCGTCGTTTTGATCTGGGCAGGAACTTGTGCTGAGTGCTTTGTTAGAGAGCAACACTGGAAGAGATGATCGTATTTTATACAATAAGCTTGTTAGGCTATCTTTATAGAAGATGATACTTTGTTTAATAATGGCCGTCTTGTTTAGACTTCCTGAGAACTGTTTTTTCTTTCAATTTATTTCGACTATTGTGCAATAATATCTGCTTTGGCCAGAACTTGTTCGTCTTTTGACTATTATTTCGTCAACAAGTTTCTTGAGCGTTCTGCGAAATTGAATCTCTGGTCTACCTTCATTTACTTACAGTGACACCCATGCAAATTCAGTCCCAACACGTGCATGAAAGCATTTGATTACACATTTAGTTTAATGGACAAGATATAAATATTGTTTTTTTGGTGCACCATATATAAATGCATATACAGATCGACTTAAAACTTTATCTTTTTTTTTTTTTTGAAAAGACTTAAAACTTTATCTTTATACCTTTGTTATACGTATATATTCTACCTAAGCAGTGAACAAGATCATTGGTAGTGTGATTTGCAGGGAATGTGAATATTCATGCATCATGGCAATATAATTAGTTACTAAAGGATAATGTTCGATTTTAGCAGTGAACAAAACATACTGTGTTGGTTATTGGTCGAATCTGCTGAGCAAGTATGAAACCGACGTTAGAAACACATAAGTCTGAAATAAATGAACATCTAATCTGTAATTGGAATAATTTTGTTTTGTAAATCAACAAAAACATAAAAACATAATCCGAGTTAATTAGTATCTTAGTGTTAATTGTGGCTTGCCTATTAGGAATGGACACAGATCGAATATTACAATACTTTTTAATATTTATAATTTATTCTATATTTTATGGATATTTATTTTTTTGCTTTGGAAAATACAGATTTTTGGTTTTCCGAATATCCAAAAGATTTATAAATATTTACGAATTTTACAAATATTTCTGGATATTTCATCCATTTTATTTAATACAAGTAATTTTAGATATTTAAAGAAAACATCTTTTACATAATATAAAATAAAAATAAAAATTATTGAAATTATATATTCCATAATTTAAAAACTAATTAAATTTTTATAAATTTATACAGAACATAAAATGGTAGAAGATTATAGTTTTTATAAATATTTTATATTCATTTCTTAATTTAATATTTATAAGTAGTTAAATATATGTATAATTAATAAAATTATATGTTATTAATAATTATATAATATTATACATTTAAAATCTATATTTAACATAGATATATATCTATTTGTGTAAAGTCGTTGCGAAGCGAATTTTCGATCTAAAAATTTTAATATTTGTGATTTACTCGTTTTTAAAGGATATTTAATTTTTAATATTTTTTTTCTATTTTGAAAAACTTACATAATATCTAAATGTTTCGGATCAAATCAAAATATTAAAATCGATGGATAAAATATCCATCACTTGTGGCTAACACCTTCATGACTAGAGTACTCTAAAGTACGTTCTGTCTAACACTACAAACTGTTTTATACGGATATGTTTTGAATAAATGTCAAAGGTTAGGCGAGACAAATCATACGTTATAACTTATATGTAAACAACATATGGTTTTGCAAACAACGTCTCTTCCATGTACCGTATGTTGTCTTTTCAGAGAATGAAGAAACTTTTGACTACAATCTTTTTTTTTTTTTTTGTCAACTGACTACAATCTATACATATAATATGTTATATATATATAATTAAGAAAAAAACTCCATAAACAATTTGAGAAAATTTCTTAAGATCTTTTAATTAGTATAAGAAAATATATGTACTCTTTAAAAGTATATAAACTTCTTATCGTGATTATCTTTTGAAATAAAAATGATATTATATAATCCTAAGACAATTAAAGATTACATCGTTTGTTATTTAGACCAAAAAGAAAAACCATTATATTTATTATGATATATATTTTGACTGAGTATATCACAAACCTTCTTGAGGCTTCTACGAAATCGAGAATCTCTGGACCGTTATTGATACATTGATTCCAAATTTAAAAAAAAAAAGATATCTCAAATTTCCATTTATCATATCCAGTATCCCGAAACTTATGGAGTATAATTATGAAAAACCTCTTAAACTTTCCATTATTTAATTATCCTTTTCCATATTGTCTTGTGATAATAATAATAATATTTCCATATTACATAACTCACCAAACCTCTCCAACACCACTATATAAACAGACACATACTTTCACCAATTTCTCCAACAAGTCTATTCCACAAAAACAAAACCCTAAAACTCTTCGCCGCTTTTTTAACCTAACTAAACCAAAACAAAACAATATGTCTACGTCCGACAAGATTATATTGATAAGCTCCGACGGCGAGCGTTTCGAGGTGAGTGAAGCCGTGGCGCGTGAGTTTGAGATCATAGCGCACATGCTCGAAGACGGCTGCACTGGTAACTCTGTCCCGATCACAACCATCCACAGTACCATTCTTTCCAAAGTGATCGAGTATTGCAAGAAACACATTCAAGTAGGTAATGTAGAAGAAAACGAGGAAGGTAAGAAGGGTCTCTTGGATTGGGACCAAGATTTTATTAATGTTGATATTGGAACGCTCTTCGACATCATCCAAGCAGCTAACTATCTAAACATCAAGGGCCTTCTCGACATTAGTTGCCAAAAGGTTGCAGATATGATCAAAGACAAGCAACCAGAGGAGATGCGCACGATCTTTAATATCGAGAATGATTTTACAGCTGAAGAAGAAGCACAGATTCGCCAAGAAAACGAGTGGGCTTTTGAGCGTGATCTTTGAAACCCTAATTTTTTTCTAGTTTTTCTGAATCTTGGTGTTCTTTGTTTGTGATGACTTGGTTTGTGTCTCTCTTCTTTAAAATTCGTGAATGATTTTTTCTGATAGTTTTCTCAATTATGCGTGATTGAGTTATTCGTTTAATTATTTGGTTTTAAGAGTTTTAAGTTCCGTCTAGTTTCATGGTTATGTTGATCATGAAGAAGGTCTTTGACGTTGAGATAGTTAGCAGCAATGATGAGTTTTGGTTTCGTCTATAGGTTCATGGTTATGTTGATAATCATTCTTTACTTAGAAAACTTGAGATCTTCATGTTTATGTTCAATATAGGCGTCGCCGTCGCTTTTCTGTTGACGCTAATGTGTCGTCTATCTAGGGTTTCTCTACTTCTTATTTAAAAATAAAATAAGATTTTTTTTTTTAAATTCACACGCCCATCAGATTTAGAAAAAATATTTAAATTATTTCCATGTATTTAATAACGAAAATATTGTTATTAGTTATTCTATATTTTAACGTCATTATAAAAGTCTAGCGACTAGGCGAATTATTCAGAGCCTAGATGTCAACAAATTATTTATTATATATATATATATGACATTTCAGTTTTTAAATAAAAATATAAAATTATTATGATAAATTATCAAAATTAGATATGTAAAGCAAAAAAATTAGACATATTTGTTGATCTACACTAATATTATTATCTAAATTAATATATTTAGACTAATTTATATTGATTTTAATTGATTTCAAATATTTTAAATCGTATAAATCGATATAAATTGGATTTTAGAAAAATGTTTTGGATAAGACTGAGTTGAAGCCTAAGCCGGGGCTAGGCACCGCCTAAAGCAATTTTTAGAACATTGGCTAGAAGGAAATCTCTAAATTAGCCTACAACATCCATAATAGAAAGCCAATGGAAAATCAAGACCTGAACATTACTGAACCACAGGAAGTGAATGTCTGAGGAATCGACTTTTTTGGGAAAATCCACCAACTAGTTTTTCCTTCCCTTTTTTTTTTCTGCGTTTAGGTTTAGCTTAAAACATCCACGCTCAACAGGTTGTTTCTGTTGTT
This sequence comes from Moricandia arvensis, assembly GCA_905132765.1. Taxonomy (NCBI): domain Eukaryota; kingdom Viridiplantae; phylum Streptophyta; class Magnoliopsida; order Brassicales; family Brassicaceae; genus Moricandia; species Moricandia arvensis. The sequence continues at coordinate 30,157 of CAJHQP010004097.1, forward strand.
GTTATGGTTGCACCAGGACACCAAGTCTTATCACAAAACATGAGTTGAAGCTAATTACAACTTGTAACTTTGTTAGGTTATCAAGTACGGTTGCTTAGTCGGTAATAGGGATGTTGTTTCAGTGCATATGGTTTGAGTATTATGTTAGAAAAATGTTATTTAGTGAATTCGCCACTACTAGTCTCAAATACTGGTTCCCAACTTAAAAACTACGCGGAATAGGCCTAAAATTATTGATGGTAAAGAACAAAAATTGTGGCACGAGCATCAGATCACCATCTCCACCAGACTACTAGACTACTGCTTGATGTACGAGCCGCTGAGAAAATTTACTCACCCATTGGCTAAGTCGAACCGCTCATAAGCAATCACCTATCTTTAGAGCAACTCCAATGAAAATTTCTAGTTATGAAATTCTCAGAAAAAAAAATATATATATATATATTAGTATATAATTGGGAAATTTTTAATTTTACGGAAATTCAACCCAAAAATTCTTTGATAGTTTGCAGAGATATTGAGTTTTTGTAAAATTAAAAACTTTATAATTAAATATTAATATAAATATATACGTATACATATATGTATTTTCAGTATTTTGGATCTAGAAACTCTCGTTGGAGATGTTCTACAATAACATAATTTGGGATTATGGAAGATTCAGCCTATGTAGCTTGACACTAATGGGCCCACAAATATATATATATATATATATATATATATTTTTTTTGTCAACGGCCCACAAGTATATATATGGAGCTCTATGGCTCATTGGATTATTTTTTTTTTTTTTTTTTTTTTTAAATAAGTTTTGAGAGGCTTCGAATCAATCAAGATTCAAGAAAAGAGTGACAACACCAAAAGTGGGTTGATTAAGCTACAGTAGTTATATTACTATGGGTCCTTTAAAGCCCAATGTCATACCACTCATAAGCTAGTACAAGCCAATACACATTACACGACCAATTACATGGTTTAAAACATTTTGATCATTCAAATAATCATGTAAATTGGTTAGGGCTTTAATTATGTTTATTGGATGACGTGTTTACATTTTCCAAATAGATAAAAAGTTTGCATGATGCATTTCATCTTTTTCTCAAGTTGCTTAGATAAAAAAACATTTTGATCATAACTTTACTTCCACGTTCAGTAACTGTATATATCATTAGTGTTATTTATTACCAATGATAGTCATAGAATCATATCAATGTCAATTTATAAGTTGCTCATGATGGAACATGATCTTCTAAAACAAATCACCACTCTTTTAAGTAAACTGCAATATACATTTTAATAAGATTCTAAAATCTACTGTTTTAAAAGAACTATTTAGATCTTTATATGCGAAAACATACATTTTTGTTACAGTAACAACACTAATTTCAAATTTAAGCAAAAAATACAATAACACTAATGAAAACATAGTATTTATCATTATGTTTCCACACAGACATATGAAAACAGATAATATTACTCAATTTTAGCCTAGGTTTTCAAATAATTATTTACCATTAAGGAAATTAAAATGATTTACAAATATATCTTCTGTTTTTACATATTTTCAACTATTTGACAAACTTCTTTAATTTTTCTTTGAAACTTGATCTATTTTATTAAATTTCATTTTCTATTTTCTCGGAGATATCTACTGGTGTAACTTTTTTTTTGAAGAACTTAGACATTGTCACAAAGCATGAAAGTTTATTAATATCAAAAGAAGAAAACAATTAAAACTCTACAACTTTCCACATTCAGTGGGAATAAACGACACCTTATCCTTCTCAAGATCATGAACTACATTAAAATTCTGCTGCTGAAAGTTTCCAAAAATAGACATCCCATTAGATTTCCCCATAGCCAAACACAAAACACCCGTACTCGGATCAGCCACCATGTAGTTCTCTCCGGGAAGCTCCAAATCCCCACCCCTAAAATGAAAAACCAGCTTAGGAACAGCTATGTTCTTAGCCTCATTAGGTAACGTGTAGCACAAGTCAAGTCCAGTGGATCCTGATTCATCTACTGGTAAACTCATCTGAGAAGTAAACTCTTTCTTCAAGCTATTAAAAATGACCTCCTCTAGATACGTGATGGTAGTACCAGAGTCTATGATCATACCACCGGTCCCATCTTCAGCTAGCTCGAACATAGGCTTCTCCATAGAAAGACGTTTTGAACCAACAGTGATGCCTTGTAGGTCAAGGTAATAGAAGGAAGGTTGTTTAGGGTTTCGTAGCAGTGACATGGTTTTGGTGGCTTCACCTTGAAAATTTCCACCGCTTTTGTTGACGATATCCGAGGCTAGAGATCCAATGAACAGAGAGCTAGACGCTTCGGTATCATCAATAGAGGTTAAACAATAAGAGAACTTAGTCTCTTTAAGCTGAGAGATAAGCGAGAGAGGTCCTCGACCAAGACCTACAAGACCAGACCCTTGAGAAAACCCGTCTCCTTCATTCTCATCTCCACACCCAAACCCTATACCCGAAACAGAGTTTCCGCCACCGAAAGTGAACGTTTCCATGGACAATATCCCTCTTGTGGACGAGTAATCTCCATAGGTATACAAATACTCACAAGCTCCTTTGTCTTGGTTGCACCTAGACCGAGGCAAGGCGTCACAAAGACCAGAAGAGCATCCTACTTTTGAGTAAGAGGAAGATGTTTTCGGGTCGAAAATCGGAGATGGTTGGTCGAAACACTCGGTGCAAGGCTTGCATTGCGTCCATATAAGGTCACTCCCGGTATCTAATATAGCAGAGTACTTAACCGGAGGGTTTCCTATAGCTAAATCCATAAGAAACTCGCCGCTTCCTCCATGAGTAGGTGCTTTAATGTTGTTAGTATCATCAGGACCTGATGATACAGACAAAACAGCTGCAGCTCCTAACCTGTTTAGCCTGTGGAATCCACGGTTGATCCCTCTTTGGATCTTTTGGATCTTTGTGAGGTTCTTACCGGAATCCACGTGTTGTAGACTAAGTCGAAAGCCGGATCTTGGAAGGTTTGTTGGAGGAGGATGGTTGGTTAATGATTTTCTTGATGAAGAAAGAGCGATGTAACATGAGAAAATGATAAGAAAGAAAGGTAGCAACAAAGTAGAAGAAGCCATGGTTTGTGTGAGTGGGTTGATGTGAGGATTAAAGAGTGTTAGTTAGTGTTTATATAAAGATATTTAAGGACACAAGAGAAGGAGTTAGAGAGTAAAGTTAGGCGTGTAAGAAGATAGACATTGTAACTTCTTCCCTACTTAAATAGAGGAGATGCCTTTTGAGAGATTCATTCAAACAAGGAAGCCCTATTCTTCAGTCCTTAGTTTAGAAAACTTGGAAACTTTTTTTCATCATCTTAATCTTTTGATAAAAACAAGCAATTTATATATAAGCCCATTGCTAAGTAGATGAATGAATGTAACTAAGATAAATAAAATACATGAAATAGAACAAAAATGAATGAATGAAAGTGAAGCAAAATTCTATTATTCATTCTTTATCAAAATTGCAGTGAAATAATTCCTTAGATTTTTGTTTACTTTTTTAGTGGAGTTGGTTGAATTCTCATTTCATTTGACTCAAAGAAAATGGTATATATTTGCATGAAATTCAAGAAAAAAATTATTGCACATCATTACATTCCAATAAAATAATAATCTAGTTGCAACTATAAATTTGGCTAAACTATATTGAGATTGAATTTGTATGATAATCTGTAAAAATAATAATTTGATACTATTTTTTTAAATAAATTCTCTAAATATGTTGATAAAAACAATCAAATATATTATAAAACTGCATTTGATATGACGAGTTTATGATGATGATTAGAGTATGTAAATGTCAAAAACTACTTGAACTCCATTTCTTAACTATGACTATCTAGCCATGGACCTATAGTTAACCAGACCCACTAAAACATGTCCATTATATGTCTAGGAAATAAACCACTCATACAAGAACATCAATCTTGGCATATTTAGTCCAAACATGAACAGCCACTGTCTTTAAAAAGACTTCACACTGTCTTGTCTTCAAGTTATGAGTTGTCATTTGTCAACAAGCTTAAGTCCCCAGCTTATATCCTCACAGTGTCTCACGTGTGGTACAACATTACCCGTATCAGTTCCCTTCTTAGCTTTGCAATCATAGTAAGGAGGAGCATGGAAACAAGGATCTGGTGACATAGCTCTACCACAAGGAGGATGTATCATGCTGGTTTGATTCTCTTGCTTATACAGAATCCAAGCTCTTAACCCTCCAAGTCCTTGTGCTACATACCCAAATGTAGACCAAGCACTAATAACTAACTTATCGGTCAAGCTCAGTAAGTACATCTCTGCCCAAGCTTTCCTGTTGTGCATCAGCTTCTCTGTTTGTTGATGTCCTTCATGACTTGGCTGATGTATTGCAATCACATCTCTAGTTACAGTTGGATTCTCCCAGTACATTGCTTTCAAGATCTCAAAGTAGCCTGTTGTTAAAGAAGTGATCAACACACCTTTGAGTTTAAACTCTTCTGATTCTGATGGCTGATTATGTTGTTCTCCTGGTTTGATCAGTTTTGGTAACACTTCTTGGCCTTGAACACAAGAAATGATTTGCTTTGTGACTTGTGGAGATACACCTGTTTTCTCATCAAAGACTCTTATCTGAAGACCTATCCTCTCATCAGCTTTGGCTAAGTAAGCTTTATAGTATCTGGTAATTAGTCCCCATACATGGTTTGAAGGATGGAAAAGGTAACGACCCAAGTGCTGAAACACAGTTCCTTTGTCCGGAAACATCATACCAAGCTCTTCCTCAAAAGAAGGGATCAAGAAGAGAGACGGTGCAAAGAAGTTGTTAGTCCTCATGATCAACCAAGGCACATTGTTTAGTAAACTTTGATCTTCTGCACAGAAGAACATTTTGTCATGGTCATTGTAGTCATGAGCTAGATGGATGTAAAGATGAGACAGAGACGAAACCGAAGACCCGTTGATCACTTTCCTCTTCAGCATATCTCCATGACAATGAGCTGAGTTTTGAGCAAAGCCATTAAACTGATTAGCTAATGTGAAGTCTTTAGGTAACAGCCAAGTGGTGTCTAGGAACGGTTCACAGAATAGATCTGCGAACTCTCTCCTCCTATAACGACCAAGACTCTATCCGTCAACATTGCATACAGAAACGCTGATGCAATACTGATAATCCTGTTTCCTAATCCACTAAACTCCATCCACACAACATACTTGCATCCTTCTGAGTCTAAATCACCGGTTTGTTTCGGTTTAAGTAGTCTTTCTGCATTGGTATATGGTATGGTTCCTGGTCCACACCGTTTGTGAAGCTCTTCATAAGCTCTAAGCTTTTGAGAGGAGATGCATAGAAGGTTTATAAGGTGAAGCTTTACGGTAGAGGTGAGATTGGTATCTACTCATGCAAGAATCTTTGTTGAAACCAGACACAAGTAGTCCTCCAAGCAGAGACAAATCTACAGAATCTGATGGAAACATTTCTTAAAACACATCACAAAGGCAAAACGTTTTAAACATATTCTTGTTACCTTTTGGATTCTGATCACTCTGTAATGTTGAATCATCTGTGGATGTCTCGTTTGGTTCTGGTTTTATTTGAATGATTCTTGATGCTTCTGCAAAGCCTTTCCCTTGATCATACGAGTCATGTCCAAAGATAACTAAGATCACTAGCATTACAGGGAAGATAACCATGAAATAAGCTAAGATCTCAGTGATCCTCATTGCTCCAAACAATCTGTATCTCTTTTCTTGGACACCAGTTTGTTCTTCAGGATGTTTATCAATGGCTTTGGAAATAGATAATCTCCTTCTTGAAGGATACAGATCCATCAAGAAACCCTATATATGACAGAAGGAAAGTATATATCAAATCTGATCTCTTCTCCCTTTCACCTTTCTTCATCTGCTAGATGGAATAAAAAGAGTATGTATGAGAAGATGTAAAGACAGTCAGATTCACGTTTTCACTGAAACTTTGGTAATAAAGACTTTTGTATTTATCTAATTTGAGAAAACGTAAAAAAAACACAAATCTTACTCTAATTTAAGAAGAGAGAGCGTGTTATACATCATATAATCAAAAACATGTAAATTAAACAAAGTAAGCTTCGTAGCACCTAGTAACTAAGCCCATACTTGGTTTAGTTTTATAGAGCACTACGTTCATATAAAGAGACATACATAGTACATTGCTTAATGGCCTAGAATCAGATAGTAACTCCTAGTCCTAGAACTAACCACAAGTTTTTTAAATAAAAACTCTTACAAGACCTAGGACTAACATCTCCTTCTTGATCTTGATGGGTCGGCTCTTGCATAATCCAGTGTTCTTCTTACTCTATGTGGATGAATATAGTTGAAGAATCTGAATTTACACAATTTTAAGACAAGAGATTCAACAACTAGTTGTCTTTGTCGTCATCCTCATCATAGTTGAACGGTAATGGAACCGTCTTGAACGCTCTATACTTCCCCACATTGTTCAAATGCTCATTCTCTAACCTGAAGAAGTTCCATATCCCACGGCGGATAATCTCTAGACTGGCTACAACAGCGACCATCGTCTGTTTATGCATAAATGAGAAGTTGAAATCCAACACAGTCTGCACCCACGCGAATCTAAGCAATACGTTCAAGATCTGCACAGTTAAGTTTTTAAGAGTTAGAAGAAACAGTTTTGCTCTAAGATTCAAGATGAGGAGGAGGCTTGTTAGTACTCACCATGGCGATGAAGTATACTTTCTTTTGTGGGATAAGGAGTTTATCCCTGAGCCAACGGTTTTTCGAAGTCCTGTTTAAGAGACCCCAGTCCAAGACTAAGTCCCAGTAAGTACAGAATATGGCAGCAATAGCTGAGAAGATCCCAGCTAACATTCTCCACAGGAACTGATTGTCCTTGTCCACACTGTAAGCTGTCCTCAAGCAGACAGCCACTATAGTCAAGAAGTACTTGATCCCATTGTATCCTTGTTCTGCGTTTTTCTCTTCAAACAGCCGCCTCAAGCACTGCACAAGGGTTTTGTTTTTTTAGCAAATGTTTTATAATATGAAATGAAACAGACGGTTAGGTTAAGTCTGAAGGTACCTGAAGGAGACGCCAGACATATGGGACGACAGCAACAATGAATAAGAAAGCATTGTAGGTATCTGAGTCTGTGCAAGTGTTTTGTCTGAGTTTATAATCTCCCCAACCGTAGTGACATATGTAAAACTGGACGCTTCTAAGAGCTTGCACCTGACTTGTTAACTGATCTCCCAACAAGAAATCAGGTAGAGTGACCTGGAGAAAAGTGAAAAAATCAAGATTTAAGACAAGAGCCTTTTATCATCATCAAGGAGAGCCTTTCAGTTTCTGTTCTACCTTGTAAAGAGGAGCAGCAAGGCAGTGAAAGAGGCATGTAAGGAAGAACAAGCGACTCGAGCGGTAGAAGATGTTGAATGGTAAGACTAGAACTATAAACAGACCCTAGATCACAAAGTAAACCATGTTAATAATAGTCTGTCATATAGCTGAGTTTCGCATTCGAAAGCTGTTTTTTTATGGACTTACAATGAGCAGGATAAGAGGAAGAAGCTCGGTTAATGCTTTGTAATCATTAGTTTCAGGGTCAACCTCCATGTCAAGATTGGCAATAACACAAAGAAGAGCCAAAACACCAATGCTGAAACCCACAAGTAGGACTTGTCTATAGCGAAGTTCTGTTCCTTGCTTGAACCCGAATATGAAAGAATAATTCACTCGGTACCGCGTCCAATAGTAAATGTTTGCAGCATACATAAGTATGTGTAGCACAATGAACCCAAACAAGCTGCAAGAAACAACAAAGAATGCAAAGTGCATTTAAACAAAACAGGTTTCACCTTAAAATGGTTCAGTAACGATTAGTAAGAACGGAACCAAGTTAGGTTTTTACCTGTAAAGAGGGAACATGGTGTTCATGTACTGTTTTTGGCCATCCTCCTGCAAAATGTTACGGGTGCGTATGATGGCGAATAGAGCCACAACTAGAGAAAACATGCATCCTCCCAAGAAACCTGAAAAACCAAAATCCAAAATTAGAAACTCACAAGCATAGGCTGAAGGAAACAACATAAAATGATAAAAAGTATTATTTCTGGAAGTGACTTAAATCTCGGTATATCTATTTTTAGCTTTCTAGTTTATTTCTTACTTAGATTTTGATTGGTGGAGTTTTTACAACATAGGTATAATGAAAACTCTTTAGCTTTAGAAACTGACAAGTATTATGATTGTACCTGTGGAGAATGTAATTCGATGTCTCTCTCTTTTAGCTTTGGGTCTCAAGATGTTCATCCCTTTTGTTCTGTTAGCATTAGTAAAATGCTTTATGAACGTAGCTTCAACACGCTCCATGAGCCTAATAACCTGTGACAGTGGAGGATGAGCAAAGAGAAGATAAGTTTTTTAGAAAAGACATAACAAGAATGATCAATAAACTGAATAAAAAAAAGAAGACATGTGTTTACCTCATCAGAGCCTCCAAGGTAAGAGTTATCAACCATTTTCATGTAAGATTTTGTAGCATTCCTCGAACTCACCTTATCATACTTCTTCAATATCTTCGAAAACGCCAAAACATTCAAAAAGCTGCATATGTTTCAAAACATTTAATCATAAAAGTTCCAAAAGAATCAAATCATCCAAAAAAAAATCTAGAACTTAATTATTAGGGATAAGTATCCCACATCGAGTATTCAATGGGATCATTAAGTAATATATAAAGGGTTAGGGTCAATCCACTTATCACCAATTGGTTTTAGGTTGGAAGCTCATCTAACTTAACATGGTATCAGAACCCGATCGGGTATAAAGGTCATGTTTATTTCTGGTCGATAAGAGCCATCATCCTCGAGAAGAGTTAATATTAATTACCTGTAGCTCTTGAGTAGCCTTAGCTTGTGGTAGAACTCGACAAAAGCGCGTCTGAGCTTCTCCTCGACTCTCTTGAGATTGTCTCTGCTGAACTTGAGCTCCGGGTTCGAGGGCTTTAGAACGGATTTAATGGTGGACCGAGGTGTTTCTTTCGTGTTGTTGAACTTGACACGGTCCAAAACCTCTATGGGAGATGGCCTTCCAGCACTTAATCTACTTATGTCAATGGCCGGTGTGTCGTAACAGACTTTATCTTCTTCTTTCTCCTTGTCGTCGTCATCTTCTTCGTCTTCGTCGGATTTACCAGTGCTGCTTGATCCTCCTTCCTGTATTGCTTCCAGAGATTGAGCGCCAAGTTTCACTACAAGTAAACCGGGATTTAAAAATAATCAGATTCAGTTATGTGACTCGGTACATGGTTAATTAATATTTAATCAAACCGAAGAAACTAAATGTATTCCAACTTTGCCCTCTAGGTTCGGTAGAATAAGAATTATAACATAAATCAAACGGGTGGCTCTTGAGTGTTACGGTCCGATAAAACCGGAATTAATCATTAATGTAACAGCTGACACTAGTCGCTGCAACAAATTTGGTTTATCGATTAGGTACGGTTACAAACCGGTGAGTATAATACTGACTACAATCACCAAAAAAAAATAAAATCAATTTCAATCTCTCCATTCGGTGGTATGGTCCGATTTAACCTGAATCAATCACTAATCTAATAGCTGTTTCATAAAGATACATATTCTAAAAAAAATATTTATATATTTTTTCAACTAATAACTACTCTCCTGTGTTTTATAAAACATAATTTTTGATATTTTTACACATATTACAAAAAATACATTAAATCATTATAATAAATATATTATTTTAATAATTTTTAATTAATAATAAAATTAATTATTTTTATAAGATGTTTACAATATTTAATAAAACACAAAAAAATTATCATTTGTGAAAAAAATATTTTTATAAACATTCAAACAGAGAAATATTAATTATAAATTTTAAAAAATTAATAATAATTATTTAGTTTTGATTGGTTTAGATAATATAAAAAAATTATGCATTTAATACTTAAATTTAATATATTTTATTAATATTGAAATATCTAAAATATCTACCATGTTAAAACCGAGGGAACAGTCAATTTAGTAATTTGGTACGGTTAAACCAATTAACGCACATAGTGACCGACCCACAGAGATAGGTTTACTTACTGGATCTAGCTCCGGCGGGAGTAGAAGCCGCAACAGCCGCAGCCGAAATAGCAACATCCGAAGCCAAACGAGTCATCTCCACCGTCCGTTCCTTCCACAGCCACCCATCAGGATGCTCCACTTTCACCCTAAACGCAATCAACGCATCCATCTGTTTATTAAGCATCACAGCTTCCTTCATCACCTCTTCAACTTTCTCCTTATAAAACTTCTCCACTTTGTTGAACTCATCGTCCAACCTCCTGAAAAACACCGTCTCGTACTCTCCTCCCGCCTCCGCCGCCATCAGAAACGTCGTCTCGTATCCGTGACTCGACGAGTGGACAAGGATCGGCGCCGATTTAAGCCCTTCCTCGATGTCGTCGTCTGAATCTGAAAATGGACCGACCTGGGGATGGAGATGTCTTTTTCTTCCGGACTTTGCGAGTAAACCGCTGAATGTTCGGTAGATTGTTAACTTCCGGTGGAGATTGTGGTTGTTGTGGCCGTGGGGAGGAGTGTTCTTGCGTTTGAATTTAACGATCTCTTTTAAGAGAGATTTGAGATAAGTGTAGTCCATGTAAGCTTCGTGCCACTCAGGCACCATCTGCGACGAGAATTCTTTCCCGAACTTCATTCAGTTCTTGTCTGAAATGTGAAGTCTAATCTCTTTGGTTTCTTTGTTTTGTTTCTGTGTCTGAAGAGTGGTGAAGAAGACAGGAGTACTTATAGGGATGTGTTGATCAGTGACAGGTCGTAGTAATTGCGTGTGATTATAATAAAAAAAATGGCAGTGTGTATTAATTTTTTGAATAATTTTATATTATATGGTTGAAAGTTGTTGAAAATCCATTTACCGATGTGGTCAGAAAGGGTTAACCAAAGCGCGTGGGCACTGCCCCACGGACATCAAACATATAACAAGTAAACCAGGTCATTTTCTTAATCAAGAAAATTGATAGCAATCCGAATTATTTAAATAAAAGTAGAGAAATTGGAGTTAGTAACCTTTTTTACAGCCACCTTTTTATTATTGTTTTTTTATAAAATGCAGAAAAAGGTTTGTAGTTGCTATTAACAACTAATTTGTATCTAAATCTAATTAATACTAGCAGATATAAAAAACCATATGTTCGTTCATGAGGCGCTCCAAGAAGAGGGGTTGATTGGTAGAGCATTAGCATAAGCATTATGCTCTCTATTATCCAATCAACATTTACCTCAGAAGCATTTAGAAGAGCATTTACTAAATGCTAATGCTCTCCAAATGCTCTAGGCTCAATGCTCTCATATGAAGCTTTTGGAGGAGCATTTGCATTTAGAATATATAAAAATTTAAAAATAATTATATATAATTGATTTTTTTATTTTTAATATAAAAAAATATTTTTATAAATAAAACTTGCAGTTAAATATTTTTAACTTTTTAAAAGAACAATATTTCACATTTAAAGTATAATATAATTTATATAATTGCACATATTATTCATTATTAATTTTAAAAAAAAAAGCATAAAATAATATATATTTATTTATATATGAAATATATATATATATATAAATATATTATTTAGACACTAATAAATAAATTATAGATCATATATTAATTTCTATAGTAATTTTATATATGAATCATTTACTACTCTGTAAATATATATTGATAACTTATATAGAAATTTTATAATTTATTTATTTATATTTTGTTCTTTTATTTTATAATATTAAAAATTATGTTATATCCAAATATAATTTAATCTTTTAACATAAATTTTACATTTTTGTAAATAATAATAATTCAGATATAAAATATAATATAATTTTAAAAATGAATATTTTTTTATTTGTAATAACAAATAGATTATTAATATAGTATATATAGATATTATTTTAAAATAAATATATTATATTTTTATGATAATTTTTAAATTGTACACTGCTAATGCTCTACCAATCACTTTATTAAAATCTTTAATGAAAGCATACAGATTCTGCAGCATACTGCTTTTAGAGCATTCTGCTAATGCTTTATCATCTACTGTACCAATCGAGGCAAGTTATACTCGACATGACATTAACGAGATACTATGTGATTATGATTAAATCTTGTAATAGTTTACTAGAATTTGACCCGCGCCCCCGCGCGGGTATTTGATTTAACTTGTGTTTATCGTAAATTCATAAAATATTGATTTTATATAAAGATTTCATGTATATTTTATATATTTTGTTATTTACATATAGAGTAAATATATTATTTTATAATTTAGATGATTAATAATATTTTAATTTATTTGTACATAATATTATATTAAAAATTTATAACTTGATGCAATTGTATTATTTATATATTAACATGTTGTTCTTTTTTGGTTAATTTATTTTAACAACATACTAAATTTTTAATTTTTTTGCATTATTTTTTATGAATTATTATTAATTTATGATATTTTGTTTTCTTGAAAATTGAACTCTCGAATTATTTATATTTTACTAAACTAAATAAGGTAATACTATAGTTTTTTTTATATAATATGCACTATATATTTAAGTTTGTGTCTTTATTTTTCACCACAAAGAAATAACACGCATTGCAAATAATTAGTTTAAATTGATTTTAAATGTAGTGATAGAATATGTAAATAAAAGGAAATATAAAAAGAAAATACTTAATTCCTTGTAAATATAAAAAGGAAATACTTAATTTATTGTAAATAATGACTAATAGTATAAATAAAAGAAAATATTTAATTTGCAATCCTTGTTTCCAAACAATTTTCATTAATGTATTATACTTGTTTCCAAATCATTCTCATTAATGTGTATTAATGTGTTATTCTTGTGTCCAAACAACTCCAAAAGGTACTTCAGTTTTAATAATATAGATATATACATTAAATAGGCCATTAATGGTAAGAAATAAATTTGATTGTGGTCTATAGAGAAATAAATTTCTGACAATTTTGTAATAAATTCCGAACAGTTCTAAAGTTCCAAGAAATTAACAACCATATAAAGAACACTATCACATGAAACACCGGGATAATGCTAGATCTAATTTCTCTACGTTTTGTCCCCAAAAAGGTTAATATTCTTAGTTGAATATTCGCCTAAATTTAATTCATTATTACGATTTAACTCTTCGTCTTGTTATCTACTTTTCAAAATAATATGGTTTGTTCATCGCATCTTTGTAGTCATTCTGAATAAAATAATAATAATAATAATAATAATTTAAAAATAAAAATTTGTGAAAATATTAGAAATTTTGCGAGCTTTCGAAAATTTCAATAACATTTTCACTGGAGTAAACAACGGAAATGATTTATAAAACTAACATATACTATTATTTTAAACCAACAGAAATTCTCATAAACTGATTTTTCTTTTTGTTGGTACTCATGTTCATGATCTCAGAATTTGAATTCCTTTGAAAAAGTGAAAATCTTAGAGAGAGCACAAATTATAAAAACAAACTTATAGAGTTAATGAAGGCATAGTTGATGTTCTTGTCTATGCATTGAAAATAAACAGTTAACTGGAAATAATTTATAAAAAATAATTAACAATATAAATCAGACATGAATAAATCAAATACCATAGACTTACTGAATGGATTTCACTATTTCAGCTTGGTCCAATTAAAATGGGACATTATTTATCTATAATAAGGCCTAGAATTCAATATGTTAGATTTAAATTGACCATCAAATTTTACTGGTGGCAGTTGCCCCCACCTTGATATACATGCATATATCAATATCTTAAAGCTGCTATGAGTGAACTTTAAATGCACAAAACTATTTCTAAATGATAACAACTCTACTTAACATTTCAACAAATTAGAATATCTGAAATGTTTCATAGCACATTATGCCTAAAAAGTATTGAATTAATATTTGTTAATTTTATCATATTATATTAGTTTGCTAATCTTATCTGAAATGTTTCATAGCACATTATGCCTAAAAGTATTGAATTAATATTTGTTAATTTTATCATATTATATTAGTCCGCTAATCTTATCATATCAATTATATTATTCAGCCTACCTTACACCGATTTCTTGGCTTATTTTATCGTACCTATACCATCTAATTAATTATATCATTAGTTTGATAAATACAAAAGAAAGCGTGTACAGTCCACACGTAGCTTTATCATGCTAAGAAGCTAGCTACTACTCCATATAATTTCGACAAATATCAATTCTTGAAGATCTCAAACTTCGATTTAACGTAAATTATTTTAATTTTAAAAAGTATAAACAATTTTCTTGTCTTCGTTTGACCATCCACACAAATTCGTATGTTATGTAAGATCGAAGTTACCTACGTGGTTCTGTATCTATTCGGACTTAAAAAAAAGTTTTTGTCAATATAACACGTTTTTACTTCTACCAAGGAAAAGGGCACATGCTTTTTTACCATAGATATATACAGTAAATACTAAATACTACTATATGGTTTTAAGTAATCACAAATTACAATGTAATATCTGACAAGAACGATCCACTTCGCTAAATTCAAAATATCTTTATGTTTGCAGAAAGTACAGGGCCAATGAGTATAATGTATATTGATTAAACTTTAAAGTATAAACTCCAAACATATATCTAATTCTACATTAGCTCAGTTTAATAAATACAAAACACTGATTATTGCATATCATGTACAATTATGAGTAACGTGAAAAGTAAGAAGATAACATAATGTATGTTATATTTTGTGTTTAAATAATACAATGTAAAGTTTTTTTTTTGACTAAAATACAATGTAAAGTTGCAGTTATATATTGAGAAAGAAAAAACAGAAAATAAATACTAATGATTCGACATTATGTACAGCTATGCATAAAACATGAATCTTTTTTAACTATAAAAACATGAAATTTACAAAATGATAATGAACTATTTAATTATGAAGTAACTTATGTAAGTTCACATTGCTAACTTTACAAGGTTAAGAAGATGAAAATACTATCAGCAAAACATAAAAACAGTATATGCAAGTTTTGCTAATAATATGTTTTCTTCTTAACCTTGTAAAGGTTTTATTAATAACTTTGCTTACATTTTCTTTTCGTCATTCTCAGTTCTAATTTTTATAAAATTTTATATAAAGTTAGTATATGATGAACTAAGAAACTGAACATTTTTCAAAGAAATGGAGATATATCAAAATATTATTGGATTGAGTTGGTGACCTGAAGTGGTAAACTTTTTTAGCCTTGAATTATATGGCGAGTGGTTATGAAATAGTGAAAGATATAAAGGGAGAATGATAAACGAATGTGACCACACACACAAAAGCATGACAATATTAGTATTGATCATGCATATATATGAGATCATAAGTTCATGTGAAATTTGAACATAAATTCATGCGAAATTTGAACATAAATTCATGTGAAATTTGAACATAAATTCATGTGAGATCTTTTAATATAAAATAGTGATTATCAGTTAGCAAAAGTTGCTTAGCGTAAATTTTTAAAAGTTTTTCAAAATTGTTTCATACAAAAAAAAAAACAAAATTGTTGTGTAATTTGATTTTTTTTTTTAAAAAAGACGTATTTTAAGTCAAATGAAGAAAATTCTATTTTGGTCATTAAAGTTTTATTTTGTGTAGTGTAAAGATTCATTTGGAAGGAATTCATGAATATGTCTTCCCGTATAGCATTGTAATTTGAATCTAACGATCTTATAATAACTATATGAAACTATTTCAGTAACGTGTTTTTCATGCACCCTATATTTTATTATAGTTCTTCTTTTTTGTTGTACCTGAAAAAGAGAATGTGGCTTCCAATATCGAAAAATAAATTGATCATCTTAAAAGTTATTCGAATGCGTTATTAATTATTAGTTTGGCAAGCTTGCATGTGATAATCTCACTTTACACATCTACTTATGTGTCTTTTGGACTAACTATTGTATTATAAAACTTATTCCGGTTTTGTTTTATAAGCTTTCTCTTGACTATGTTATTAGTCTTTTGTTATCTTTCTCTTTAGGAATTATTATCTGGCTCACTTTTAAAGAGTGCTCACTGAAAAGCTTTAAAAATGACATGCCCATCTCGTGTTAGGTTTTGTTTCTTACAAAAAATTTCTAGTGTTAGGTTTTCTTTTAATGAACTATTGGAAGTTAGATTAGATATATAATGACTGTTAAAAATTTAAACTCTGGTGTTGTTTGCTTTAAAATTTTGACATTTTCACTAAAATCTAATGTTAGTAGTTGATGATTTTTTATTTCCATAAAAAAATATTTAAGATCATTCAGATTTTTCTTTTTGCATTCAGAAAATTTGATTTTAATGATTGCATAATTTATAAAATATTGTGTTATCTGATCTTGAATTTTGAATAATGTAACTCATAAAAAACTTTCAGAATATTATCTGCATTTTAAAATTGTGGAAGTTACTATAGTAAAATATTTTGACTTTTTAAAAATATGCAAAACTCTGCAAATATACACAAACCTTTATAAATTTTAAAAATCTTGCAACTTTTAAAAATCAACAAACTATGTAAATTTAACGACAAATAAGTGTAAAAATTAAAATATATGTACATGTAGTACCCAAGAACAAAACTATATTTGTGAATAAAAGTTTTTTTTATGACTATCTTAAAAAAATTCTCAATAATTATTCAGTTCTTCTTAGAGATCAAGTTTGTACCTGAAGGAAACGAGAAACGAATGGGAAGGCAGCAACAATGAATAAAAAAAGTGTTGAAGACTCGTGACTCTTTTACAAGTGTTTTGCCTTTGTTTGAAGTCTCACCAACCGTAGTAACATATAAAGAACTGAATGCTTCGAAGAGTTTGCGCTTGGCTACATAATTGATCTGCCAAGAAGAATTCGAGTAACCACACACCTGCATGAAGAAGACCATAGTAATATGTTTGTCGAAAATGAACTTCTCATTTATAACACTTATAAAACGTTTGAGTTTTAATGTTTTAACTTGTAAAGAGGAGCAGCAAGAATGTGAGATAGGCAATCGAGGAAGAAGAAGCGACTTGATCGGTAGAAAATGTTTAGTGGTAGGCAGTGCCCGTCTTAGGAAAGTTTTGAAATTTTGTGACCCAAATTTGTTATAAATATATTGGCCGAAAGCTCATGCTTCCTTGGCTTGGCCTAAGGGCTGGGTCTAGTAGGATTAGAACTACGAACATAGTCTAATAATTAAGAACTACGAACATAGTCTACGAACAATTATTCATACAGTTAAATTTGAATTCATGGCATAACCTATTTTTCCATTCCCTTAACATTTTTAATTTAATTTTCATGTACCTATTAGTATAGCTATTTCATGTAACATAGCAAATTTAGAATTTAGAATTTAGTTAAAACGTACGTATGATCGACTAACATTTATACGTTTCATTCGTATAAAAGTGTGTTTCCACTGTTCATTTGTCAAAGGAAAAAAACATTTTTGTTACTAGAAATCATCAGTCCTCTCTATACAGTAGACACCAAGAAAAAATATCAGGGCCAATAAACGAACCTTAAAGCCCAACATTAACTAAATCCAGGCCCATTAAAAGGTAACGCTTGAGAGCTGAGATTTTCACAACTACCATACTCAGATCATCGTCTTCTTCTTCCTTCTTCCTCTCTCTAGGGTTTCTCCCTCCTCTGCCAATACTTGATCGAAGAACAAACCCTCTGGTAGGTAGGTAAACCATTTCTACATCAATCTTAGCTCAGGCTATCTGTAATTTTCTTCATATATACAATCATTCATTTCGATTCATCTGATCTTATCTCAATCTGTCCATCCATTTTGTAACCTAAGATCTAGATACAATCTCCCAAATGGCGAAGAATCGAGCATCCGCGATGTCACTCGACTCCTTCGTCTCAACAATGGCACCACTCATCGACATGGAGAAAGAAGCCGAGATATCACTCTCTCTCACCACCGGCGCCTCTAGAACCATCGACACCGCTCAGAAGAAAGGCACCACGATCCTCAACTTGAAATGCGTCGAGGTAACAACAGGTCTCATGGGAAAATCTCTCCTCGAGTTTCAATCCAACAAAGGAGACGTTCTCCCTCCCCACAAGTTCGGCAACCACGACGTCGTCGTTTTGAAGCTCAACAAAGCTGATCTCGCCTCGTCTCCTTTAGGGCAAGGAGTGGTGTATAGGTTGAAAGATAGTTCGATCACTGTTGTGTTTGATGAGGTTCCTGAAGAAGGGTTGAATACTTCTCTGAGGCTTGAGAAGCTTGCTAATGAGGTGACGTATAGGAGGATGAAAGATACGTTGGTGCAGATGAGTAAAGGGGTTTTGAGAGGACCTGCTTCTGATTTGGTTCCGGTCCTGTTTGGTGAGAGAGGACCAACAGTGTCCAAGAAGGTGGTTGAGTTTAGTCCTTTTAACAAGAATCTTGATCAGTCTCAGAGAGATGCGATTTCGAAGGCGTTGTCTTCAAAGGATGTGTTTTTATTACATGGGCCTCCTGGTACTGGGAAGACAACGACTGTTGTGGAGATAATCTTACAAGAAGTGAAACGCGGTTCGAAGATTCTCGCTTGTGCAGCTTCGAATATCGCTGTTGATAACATCGTTGAGAGGCTTGTTCCTCACAAGGTGAAGTTAGTGAGAGTGGGACATCCTGCTCGGCTTTTACCTCAGGTGTTGGATAGTGCTTTAGATGCCCAGGTTCTTAAGGGAGATAACAGCGCGCTAGCGAATGATATCAGGAAGGAGATGAAGGCGTTGAACGGGAAGCTGTTGAAAGCGAAAGATAGAAACACGAGGAGAGGGATACAGAAGGATCTTCGAGCTTTGGGGAAAGAGGAGCGTAAGAGACAGCAGTTAGCTGTGTCGGATGTGATTAAGAATGCTGATGTTATTCTCACGACTCTGACTGGTGCATTGACGCGAAAGCTTGATAATATAACTTTTGACTTGGTGATTATTGATGAAGGAGCACAGGCTCTTGAGGTTGCTTGCTGGATCGCTCTGCTTAAGGGTTCGAGATGTATACTTGCAGGAGACCATCTCCAACTCCCACCTACGATCCAGAGCGCTGAAGCTGAGAGGAAAGGTTTGGGGATAACACTCTTTGAACGGCTTGCGGATCTTTATGGAGATGAGATTAAGTCTATGCTTACTGTTCAGTATCGTATGCATGAGCTTATTATGAACTGGTCTTCTGAAGAGCTGTACGGTGGGAAGATAACAGCGCATTCAAGTGTTGCCTCACATATGCTATTTGACTTGGAGAATGTAGAGAAATCTTCAGCAACAGAGGCGACTCTGCTGTTGGTAGATTCAGCTGGGTGTGACATGGAAGAGAAGAAAGACGAGGAAGAGAGCACTTACAATGAAGGTGAAGCAGAGGTTGCAATGGCACACGCCAAGAGACTAATCAAGAGTGGAGTTCATCCTTGTGATATTGGAATCATCACACCGTACGCTGCTCAAGTTATGGTGCTTAGGATACTCAGAGGTAAAGAGGAGAAGCTAAAGGACATGGAGATCTCTACGGTGGATGGGTTCCAAGGTCGAGAGAAAGAAGCTATCATCATCTCCATGGTTCGATCAAACTCAAAGAACGAAGTTGGATTTCTAAAGGACCAAAGGCGAATGAACGTGGCTGTGACTCGTGCTAGAAGACAATGTTGTGTCGTCTGCGATACAGAGACAGTGAGCAGTGATGCGTTTCTAAAACGTATGATTGAATACTTTGAAGAACATGGCGAGTATCTCAGTGCCTCTGACTACACCAATTGGTAAGGCGCAGTTCATAGGTTTGTGGAGAGCCAAATCTTCTTGGTTAGCATAGTTTCAGACCCTATGGCATTACTTGTCTGCATATTATATTATCCATGGACAAGTTTTTACCTTCTTCAACTAGCTTCAACATGAAAGTCTTGGCCCTTCAGGCATTAATGTGGTTTTTATGGTTTTGTTGTGTGCCTACATGCGTCTCCATATGATTACTTAATTTAACAATTTTTGAGTTTTGAATATTATGGTGAAGTGAAAACAGTTTAGGATGGTATAATTAATTTAACCCTTAATTAGTTGGTCCCTATGAAGAAACCATTAAATTAAATTAAAAAATTCCGCTGTTAGGAATCGAACCCGGATTTCAAGAGTTTTGATTGAAATAAACAGGTGTGCTACAGCAGATCACTGCTTATATGAAGAGTGCAAGATTTATTTAATTAGTAAACACATGAATGGGCCTTTGGACCTATTCCACTCAACCATTTACTCACTCAAGAAGATAGTATTTGCTTCTAGACTGAGCTGTCATGAGTTTCTCAAACAAATGTATGATCTCTAATGAATGAATGAGAGAAGTAGTGATGATCTATGATCCACAAAAAGAAGTAAATCAAAGGGAAAGCTAAATCTAATTTGAATACCAACTCATGATATAAAGATGATACAACTAGGGCTGGGAAAATATCCGGATCCGAAGAACCGACCCGAAACCGACCCGAAAATCAGGGTCCCAAACCCGATGAGACCCGGGGTAAATAACCGAACGAGTCTTTAATTGCTATATCCGAAGAACCGATACAGAATCCGATCCGAATCGAGAACCGAATGAGTATCCGAAGATATCCGAAATGTAAATATGTATCTTAAAAATATTAGTTATAATTATACATATAATTAGTTAAATAATCAAAATTAAAATTATAAATTAAATATATTAGTTATTTTCAATACTTTTGTGTATTTTCGGATAAACTAAGATCGTTTGGATGGAATTACTCAAACAAAATAATGTTAAATGAATATTTTTAGTTATTTTTTTGTACTTTTTATTAGTTTGTATACAAAATACCCGAATCAAATCAGGTAATTTGGTTACTTTGGATACAAATACCCGAACTCGTTTTAGATACATTGGTTATTCGGTTATTTTCATGTTCCTAATGATAAGAACCGAATCCACCCGGACCCGAGAGGACCCGACTCGAATTTTGTAATACCCGAATGGGACCTAATTTCAAAACCCGAAACCCGAAAGAACCGACCCGTACCCGAACGGGTACCCGAATGCCCAGCCTTAGATACAACCTTTTTTAAGTTACGTCTCTTAACTTTACAGAAACTGCAAAATGTCAAAGAAAAATTCAAAGATAGTATAACTAATCAGATCCTACTCTAGTGGTTAGTGATCTATATGCTTCACTCTCTTAAAATGGATGGATTTTTTACAGATACATTCATGAGGATTGGAATAGAAGTAATCTTCTTCCTTTGGTTTATCAGAGATTACTTTCCTATGTGTTGGTTCTCCCATCCGTCTTCCCTCATGAGCCTCCTTCACAGATACTGCAAACTGATTCCATGAGAGTGTCTTGTTCTTATACAAGTCCACAAGCTCCACAAGTCTCTTCCGGTTTAGCAAGATTGTTTTCTTAAACCCAAGATATCTTTCCAAAAAAAAAAAAAAAGGTCATTTCAATAATCTTACTTGAGACTTTTAGTAAACGTTGTGATTAATATAAAGTACCTTCTGTGACCTTCAACAACTTTAGCCATGTTTCCATAGTAGGTAGGAATAAAAGTGTCACTGGCTACTGATACAATGAAATCTAAAGCTGCCATCTGAGATGAATGGTTCTGAAACTGTTGCAGTTCAATTGGATCTAGTAGCATTTCCTTTTTCACCTGATAACACTTATGATTTATCATTTTGAGAGTATATTATATGATAAGTGTGACAAATAAAAAACTTACAATTCCTGGAAAATATTCTTTAAAAGAGCTAATCTCCTCTCACCGCCGTAAACACATCGTACAATTTTGTTAAACAGTTTTATCTGAGCATCAATTTTACTTTGTACATAGACAATTGAATGATCCAATAAAAAACTCTTGACTGAATAGTTAAATGTTATATTTCACTATTTATATAGATACCTTTTGTTGAACTTATATAGATACCTTTTTATAAATAAAATGATCGAAAGACGAACTCTTGACTGAAGAGAGTAAATGTTATCGTATCGTTTGTTTTAATTTGAACACCAATCATACAAAGAAACGTATGATAAAATCATATTTAGGAGTTGTTAAAAGGGAAAGTCTTTAATTTTTTATATTTATCAAAAAAAAGCCTTTATAATAAATTTTCTGATACAGTTTTGATCAAAAAAAAAAAATTCTGATACAGCAATTACACTTTTCATCATATATAATCTTTTTTTTTAACATGATATATAATCCTATTTTATCGATGCAATAATATGTATGAGCAAATTCATGATCCGATGACAAAAACGTGGAAAAAGAAAAACGAGGATCAAACTCGACAAAGAGAAATATCACCAATGCAACAAATATAAAATTAGGAAAATAATACGGAGTGTTATAATAAATAAATAATACGGAGTGTTGTCAACTTCGCTGGAACTAATTAGTCTAATAGTTCCATCGATATGTGATGCAAACTTTAATTAACATTGACTTGATCAAAAAAAATAATTAGTCTAATATACCAAACAGATTCTCAGAAACCTTGTCATTTTATTCATCACCATTGGAACTGATTTTTAAAAAAAGAAAAATAAGAATTTTGCTACAAACCAGCTCTTAGTAAAATCCAGAGTAAATTTCACAATGAAGATCTTTATTCGTTGAGAACTAATCAGAAACATATAGAAAAGTAGCTTTGATATAAATAAAACACACACAACTAAAAAAAAAACACGCACACACACACAACTAGAAAGAAAAAAATAATAATATAGGGAAACAATACCTTGGATATATACCAAAGAAAGAAAACACTTAGAAAAAGAGAAGAACATACCATGACAAATTACATAAACTTAGTTATATCAAAACTTAAAAGAAAAAGAAAAAAAAAACTTTTAGGGTTTTGCTCTCTTGAAATCGGGAAGCTCGCATGGGCAACTGCAACCCCTTCTCTTTTTATTCTCAGCATGATTATTTTCTTCCTTGAGTTCAAGTGCTGCTATAACTCTCACAACCTCCTTCACAATTTCCTTGATGAAATCAGCTTCACAGCTGCCATAAAAGTATATGCTTCATCAAATTTTGGTGGAAAATTAAATGACTTAGACCTAATGTCATTAGAAAGCCTACGTACGCACCTCTTGTTTTTCAACGACAAACCCATCTTGCCGGAGATACATTCCAACGCTTCTTTCCATTTTTTTATCTGATCTCCACTAGAAGCTTTGGCGAGGCTCCAGAAGTTATCACCAAACTCACCCGTCTGTCCCCTCACGTCTCGTGCTCTCACTTTGTAAAAGATTGGAATGACTTGGATCTTCCCTTTATCCGCTAGTTTCTTCATCTTCACTAACTCATCCATACACCAGCTCGACTCTGCGTACCTATATAATCAATACCCATAAGAACTAGGATTCTTGAATCTAATTCTGGTTCACTGAAGTAGATATTGTAAGAATATATAAAGAACCTGGTTGAAAAGATGGCAAGCGCGATTCTCGACTCTTCGATCCTAACAAAGAGGTTTTTGAGATCTTTGCCTCTCTGCTCATATTTGTCTACGATGAATTCGATCCCATGCCGTTCAAAAGCAACAATGAGATGACTCACGAAGCTGTGACGCAATTGCTCTCCTCGGTAGTTGATGAACACTTCACGGGCCTTCTTAGTAGGAGAGATGATCGCCATCGTGTGATATCAAGTAACTTAACGTTGCTGAAACCCTTGGGTGTTTTATAGTATTGCCTTCCTCTCGCCGACGACGTTTAATTATCATGTCGCATTGATGGCATGTTTGACGATATCCAGCTGATTGACTGATCATATTAATGCATTAATTTCTTGTACTCCTTCTGTTTTTATTTATCCTTATTATTGACGTTTTGGAAAAATGCACACACTAAAAAAGCTAAACTATTGTCTATTTTATCCTTATTTATCATTATTTTGATGTGCATTTACTCTCGATCATGACCTTTATACAAGGGTAGATGAAGCCAAAAGTCACTATAATTTGCATAAAAGTTTGGAAACAACAAAAACTCCTAAACGTCAATTATAAAAAAAAAAACGGAGGGAGTATTAAAATGGTGGTATTAGATTCGAAATTTTTTATAATTAATTTATTAATAACTTAATAAATATTTTGTTAATTTATAAAAAAAAATTGTATATTTAAAATATTTTTTAATTAAATAAGTGTTTTTAAATTCGATTTGGACTCGGACCGTGGTGAACTAATTAATCCGGTGCTTTTAAATCATATTAATGCATTAATTCCTTTTCATGTTGTCACACATGACGTTTAATTGGTGAAACGTTAATGTTTGAGTCAGTCCATTCCTTTTTCGTGGTTCACCTCATTAATGCATTCCAAGGAACTAAATTGAATAGTACCAAGGAAGCATACCATTTCAGAAAGGGAAATTGATCACGCAAAAATAAAATTCTAATTCATTCTCTAACACTTTGACTTAACTCTCGCACATATAGCTCGTATATTATATAATAATGCTATTATATCTTTTCAAGTAACCGGTCGACCAGAAAACAAAAAAAAAAATATTTATTATTTATTGTAATAAGTAAAACGTGGTCATTCATTTATCAAACACCACTCAGAAAGTGAATTTTAGTTGGAAAAAATTGAGAAGGTGAATAATTTTTTTTCCAGTTTTGAGCGACCGGGACGACACCAACCAGTGCAAACGCAATATTTTTTTCCTTTTCCTGTGATGCCGAAACCTCCGAATACATCCCCGACGACGAATTTAGAATGAGCATGCCAATTGTGAGGATTATATCGGAGAAAAGAGTCGAAGGATTCAATTCCGAAATCTAAAGTTGTGAGCGGCTCCATACATCTCTTCCCAATCCAAGATTTATCATTGAGTGAAGACGAAACGCGAAAACCTATAAATTCAGATTTTGGCTTCGAAGACAAGGAAGAAGATGAACAAGAGGTGTATTTCTATACTATTTTATGAAATGGAGCAGATTGTTTTCCCTTCAAATTTGACTCTTCTTTTATTAGCCAAGTTTATTAATATATAATGTACTATTTATGATGTTATCTTTCATTTGATGCTAAGGAAAATGTTCAATCTTGTTCTATTGATATGAGTTTTGTATCGGTGTGTACATGTGTTTTATATTGGTGTGTATATGATTTTGTAAGAGAAATAGTAAAACGTAAATGGAATAGAATTTATTATGATATCAAATAAATTAGAATGCAATGTGATGTTGAATGGTTTCTTCCACCTTTTTCTCTAATGCCATCAGTCTTCATCTCTTTTGATACAGTAAATCAAATTTTCTTATGATGTCGTCAATTTTCAATTCTTCTACTATCATCTTTTCTTCAATGTAGACTTCACAAGTCTATTCTATTTTATTTTTATACAGCATAAGGTTGATAGTACAAAACATAAAATACTATTTTCAGATTATAATTTTATTTAAAATATTATAATTATACATTATAATTTATATTTGAGTTTGGTTTTAATTAGTGTTTAAGATTAGTATTTAAGGGTTGAGATTGGGATAAGCATTAACTTTTTCATGAAATTATAGACATTTCATAATTTTACCAATATGTTTTATTCTATTGATTTTGCTCAATTTTATCTAGGTTTAAGATTTATAAATCTTTGAATTTAAAGTTTATATTTGAATTTAAGATTTTAATGATTATGGTTTAAGATTTAGTATTTGGAAGGTTGGGGTTGAGATTAAAGCCAACATTAATTTTTTTCATGCAATCATAATCATTTTATTTTTCACCAATGTGTACTATGCTATTTGCTTGTTTCATTCCAGTTGGGTTTATATTTTTATTTGGATTTATGGTTTGGTAATTAGGGTTTAGAATCTTGCGGTAAAGATGCTCTAATATGACCAAAAAGCACGTGTTGGTCGGACTTAGGGATGTTAAATTCAGGACTAGGGCCTGGCCTTCTTTTGTTCAGTTTAACTCGGACTATCTTTCACATGACATGCAAATTCAGCAAAAACCTTTCTTCTACTACTACTCTAGCTAGTATATAAGAATTATAGTTTGGTGTCAAATTACACCATTCATCATACGTTAACAACCTCGAAAACAAATAATCCTATCAACAGTATTTCTAATATTATATCATACAATTACAGAGTGCTATCCAACCCCGATGTAACTTTAACACTTATAATCAAGCCCGACCCTGATAGGAAGCTGTAAAAGCATGGACTTCCGGCCTTTAAATAATATAGATTATTTTAGGTCTTCATTTCATAAATATTTCTTGGTTTAGTGGTACTAATATTAAAGTTATATTTCAAACATCCTAAGTTTGATCCTGGCAGTGATGCGTTTCTAAAACGTATGATTGAATACTTTGAGGAGCATGGTGAGTATCTCAAAGCCTCTGACTACACCAATTGGTAAGGCACAGTTCATAGCTTTCTTGGTTAGCATAGTTTCAGACCTTGTGGCATTACTTGTCTGCATATTATATTATCCATGGACAAGTTTGTACCTTCTTCAACATGAAAGTCTTTGCCCTTCAGGCATTAATGTGGTTTTTATGGCTTTGTCGTGTGCCTACTTGTGTCGCCATATGATTACTTAATTCAACCCTTTTTGAGTTTTGAATATTATGGTGAAGTCAAAACACACTAAAAGTTTAGGATGGTATTAATTAATTTAACCCTTAATTAGTTGGTCCCTATGAAGAAACCATTAAATTTAAATTAAAAATTTCCGCTGCCGGGATTCGAACCCGGATTTCAAGAGTTTTGATTGAAATTAACCGGTGTGCTACAGCGGATCACTGCTAATGCGATAAGTGCAGAGTTATTTAATTAGTAAACACACGAATGGGCCTTTAGACTTATTCCACTCAAGAAGATAGTATTTGCTTCTAGACTGAGCTGTAATGAGTTTCTCAAACAAATGTATGATCTCTAATGAATGAAATGAGAGAAGTAGTGATGATCTATGATCCACAAAAAGAAGTCGATCTTAAGGGAAAGCTAAACCTAATTTGGATACCAACTCCTGATATAAAGATGATACAACCCTTTTTAAGTTACATCTCTTAACTTATCAGATCCTACTCTAGTGGTTAGTGATCTATATGCTTCACTCTGTTGAAGTGGATGGATTTTTTTACAGATACATTCATGAGGATTGGAATAGAAGTAATCTTCTTCCTTTGGTTTATCAGAGATTACTTTCCTATGTGTTGGTTCTCCCATCCGTCTTCCCTCATGAGCCTCCTTCACAGATACTGCAAACTGATCCCATGAGAGTGTCTTGTTGTTATGCAAGTCCAAAAGCTCCACAAGTCTCTTCCGGTTTAGCAATATTGTCTTCTTAAACCCAAGATATCTTCCAAAAAAGAAAAAGGTCATTTCAATGATCTTACTTGGGACTTTTAGTAAACATTTTGATTAATATAAAGTACCTTCTGTGACCTTCAACAACTTTAGCCATGTTTCCATAGTAGGTAGGAATAAAAGTGTCACTGGCTACTGATACAATAAAATCTAGAGCTGCCATTTGTGATGAATGGTTCTGAAACTGTTGCAGTTCCTTTGGATCTAGTAGCATTTCCTTTTTCACCTGATAACACTTATGATTTATCATTTTGAAAGTATATTATTATATGATAAGTGTGACAAAAAAAACTTACAATTCTTGGGAATGATTTCTTTAAAAGAGCTAATCTCCTCTCACCACCGTAGATATCACCAGCTGCAATGTATATCTGTGTATCCTTATGGAATCCCAATGCTTTTAGGACCAAAACCGTCTCTTCTGGTGTCAATGGACAACGTCCTTGCACCCTTCTCTCCTTAGACACTATCTCTTTTTCTTTCCACCAAGGATATGCATATCTAAAATAGAACCATGGAATCAAGATTTTGTAGCAAAGCATCAAAGTAGAACAGTATGTTACCTCATCTTTTTGAGTTCTTCAGCTTCTTCTTGAGTGCAGCCATGAGTGCAACCAGAGAAAGCCAACATGTCCATCTCATATCTCAAATGCAAAGCCACAAAAGACCCTCTTCTCTGGAGAATACTAACTAGCTTTGCTCCCAAAGCCTCGATCCGCGGAGTGAATCTCAGCCCTTGGAAGTTCACATGGCATCTCAGCCTCTGGAGATGGAGAGAAAGACCATTGTTGGCTAATCTAGTATCACTCCTGTTGAAATGTATAGCTTTATGTTTCCTGAACCGCGGCAAGAGCTGAAAACAAGAAACTTCACTCAATCAAAACATCAGATCATTCAATCATAAGCAACTAAAAAAAATGAAGAAAAGCTGTGAATTAAACCTTGTGCAAGTAGTACTTCTCATTTGACCAGCTCACTGGAGGCATTTAGAACAGTTTGTATCCATTTTCCTCGCTATAACGTTTAGGAAGCTTCCTTATGATCCTTACTTCATCTCTTAATGAGTCAATGAAATGGTTTATATCAAAAACATCCTCAAAGTCACTGCAAAAAAAGTAAACCAAAGATGGGTTTAAATTACACTATTACTAACAGATACAAAAGTGAGAACAAACCTTGGATCAGCCCAGAAAGATTTTTTATCAAGCTCTGGAACAACAAGAGTCAAGTTCAACAGTCTAGCAATAGTCACCATATCACATATCTGAAAAACAAATAAAAACAAAACCTCAAACTCTAAACCAGCAAACCAGAGAGAGAGTGTGTTACAAACCGCTGCACGCATTTGATTCAAACCTCCATTACAAGACACTCTTAAAATCCCATTGCTTGTGTAGTTTCCTGCAAAGATGATCACTTTCTTTAAACCCTAAAGCACCACATCAAATACCAAGAAACATAAACACACTC
>CAJHQP010004098.1:0-59104 GCA_905132765.1 Moricandia arvensis
TGCACACATCATCAATCTGGTTGTCCGGGATGGTTTACGTTAGATGGTCAAAAATATTGCTGGGGTAAGAAATGTGATTCAGTATGTAAGATCTTCGGCTCCAAGTCTGAACTTGTTTGAGCATCGTGTTGAGTCATGAAAGATGATTAGAGGAAGTCTGCCTTTGGATTGTTTAACAAGGTGGAACTTAACATATATGATGCTATCTCGAGCTCTTTGTTTCATACAAGCATTTGGTAGAATGGAAGCTGAAGACAAGCTTTACAATGATTACTTTCAAGAAAAAAGCTGAATGAAAGAAAAGGATTAGCACTCCAATCAAAGCTGACTGGGATGCAATAGACATCTAATAGCCGTTTCTAGTAATCTTTTACGATTCAACACTAGTTCTCTCGGCATCTAAGTCAGTGAACTCTCATAATTGTTACAATCAGATCGTTACAATAGAAAGGAACTTGATAACTTTTAGTAATGGTCCTGGTGATGAAATGAGGAAAAAAGCAACTGCTATGAGGGGAAAGTTTGATAAATATTGGGAAGGTTTTAAAGAGATAAGTATCTTGATCATAGCTAGTGTATTTGATCCTAGAAGAAAATGAAGTTTGTATTGCTTTTTAGAAGCTTTATGGTAAAGAAATATTTGAGTCTAAGAAAATTTATGATTCAGTTATGGATGTCCTAAACCAGTAGTTTGATGAGTATAGCAAGCAAATAGCAGCTGTAAAACTATTAACAGTGCGTCAACATCTCAGCCTGTTGATAATGAGAAAAAATCCCAGTCACAAAGTCAAGGATATGAGAGGATGAATGTAGATGATGATGAAGTTCAATGAAAGAATGGATTCATTGTATACTGAGATGGTGAATGAAGTTGGATTTCATGATACAAGTATTGAGTTGGAGCAATATCTAAAGAAAAAGGTAGTCAATCTCAAGGGTGCTATGAAAGAAACAAATTATGATATCTTGTTGTTTTGAAAGATCAATGCTTCCAAGTTTCTTGTATTATCAGAGATAGCAAGGGACATACTTGCAATGCAAGTGTCCTTTGTCGCATCTGAATCTGCATTTAGCACTAGTGGTCGTAATGACTCATTATATGATTGAAGTTCTCATGTGCATAGAACAGTGGTTGAAGTGTGAGTTTCAGTTGAACAAGAAAGAAATGGTTACCAATCATCAAATGATCAAGTACATTCAGCAGCAAGATGATCTTGAGAAAGGTAATTAGTAACCTAAAATGTTTCTTTTTGTCTTTATCTTGTTTGGTGTAAGTAGTAATTTGAACTCTTTTTTTTTTGTTCAGAGTTTGGAAGCACATGTTTCTTCAAAAAATGATCAATAATGTCTTATGGTGAATGAAGAAAATGTATCAACGTTTATTTTAGTTTGTTGTTTTTCTGGTTTGAAGTTTCATATTTTGACAATTTCGGTTTGATGTTTAAACAATTAAATTTATGTTATGTTTATGCTGTTTGAATGTTAATTTTAGTGTATTGCCTTCACTTTATTGTTTATGCTTATAGGCTACATCTATCATTTGATTTTGTGAAGGTTAATGTTGTATTTTAGTTACTAGATGGCAATGGGTATACAGTTTTTTATAGATACTTTCAAGTTAGTTTCGGATATTTTAGATATTTAATACCCAAACCGAAATAGTATACCCAAACTGTTTGTATCCGAAAAGACTCAGGTAGTTTTGGATATTAAAATTAATAATCGAACCGAGCACGAAAATATCAGATTCAAAATTTGATAAGTACCTTTACGGATCCTCCAAAGCTCTACCCGGACTACCCGAACCGATACCTGAAATACTCAGGATTAATTTACTCTTGATTTTATCATCAACAAACATACATTTTCAATAGTTAATCATATCTTAGACAAGAGTTTTAGGATTCAACAAAAAAACATAAACTCTATATCGAATTTTCTCAGTAAAAAATCATTCTTAAGTCCATTCAAATATCGAAGATAAAAATAAATAAATAAAAAGGTCTGCAATAAACAAAATCACTTCATCAAGACGGAAAGAAAAAACTACTTAAACAAAAAGACTATTAATAAGCAACTCCTGGAACAAACCATTGAGTTCTGCTTATGTAATAACATGTTCTGTTAGGCCATTCGATACTACTAGTAGCAAGATCGAAGACACCGCAGAACGAACCATGATCGTCATCATTATCTGGCCAAACATCCTCTTCAACGAAATATATAGAACCACTCTTGATTCCATGACCAAAACAATCTTTAACCGGTGCTTTTACCGTAACACCTTGACCAAAAATCAACATCTCATTGTCTCCAATAGAATACACTCTTTCCCACTTGCAACTCTCACGATTCATCTTAAACACGTAAAACAAAAGCTTTTCTTCGTACTTCACTTCTTTTAAGCTCAAGATGATCAGAACCTCTCCTGATTCATCAATAGCTAGTCTCGTCTTCCAAATGTATTCCCACGGTTTCAAATCAAATCGAAAAGGAGGGTTGGGATGAGTCTTTAACCGTCTAGGTAAATCACGAGAGAAGTCAAAAATATTGATGTGCTTATCACCTGTCAAGACATAAAGCTTACTGTCTCTATAAGCCGCGTCCATGAAACCCGAACCACTGTCTTTGACGTTCAAGTTGGACCATGAATCATCTCCTTTCTTGAGTGAGATCAAGTAAGTCTGTCTGAAAATCCAAGCAACGAAGTAATCACCTCCTCCTCCTGTCCTCTCGTCTATCCACAGAAGAGCTGCGTTTTTCCAACGAAGATGTTCTTTCGACACTTTTTCTTGTCCCCCGGGATGATTGTACAAATCATTTGTTGGCAATGTCATTGTCGGGAGATTGATCCTTTCAAACGTTAAAAGGTTCACAAGATGGATGTCACAATGATCAGCAACCATCAGGAGCCAGCTCCCGTAGCTACCCATACAAGAGCTCCAGTTTAGACTTTTTCCAGCGAGATATCTTGGGTGGTGGAACTTGTTTTCTGACCAGCTCGAAGAGCCACCTTCTTCTTATATGATCCGGCGAGGGTTCTTGTGTACATCTTGGTGTTCGTCTTCGGACAAGATCGGAGAACCACCCATGTGTATGATCTGAAGTGGACATGGAGGCAGATTATCGCATGTTTTCCAAACGGAATACCAGTCTGAGCAAACGAGTTTTGCTCGGTGAGAATCAAGGGGGCTCAAGGTTTCGAAGATCATTAGCAGAACATCAGGGTAAAGTTTGGACCAATCGCTACATCTGTATACTTCTTGTCTCATGATTAAATCCTTCGCCGTATCCATGACTGCGCTTACCTGCCTAGCACACTAATGAAACTAGGGTTTTGGTTTTGATTTATTCTAATATAATAACTTGTGCTAGTTCAAACGTATTAATATTCATTTCCAATATTAGGGCACCATTAACCCATATACTCAATTTGGGTATCCAAAACATTGCTAATTATTAAAAGTGATATAAGAGATTATGATAAGAGACACCAATTATTTTGGGCTCCAATAAAAGTATTTTATTTAGAAGTTCTTAAAAAAAAATTTGTTTAATTAAAATAAATTTTATTTATTAAATAAAATATTATAAAACATAATAGTTTAAACATAGATTTAAAAAGCATAAAAACAAAAATTATTTAAAAAACGAGAATAATTTTAAAAAAAAAACAACTGAGCTCATTCATTGTCTTCATCACGTCCAATTTTTTTCCAAATATGTTCAACCAAATCATCTTTCAGTTGTTAATGCATTTGTCTATCACGAATTCTAGTTTGGACACCCATCATATTTGCGACATTTTTCGGAATATTTGTTGAATACGTGAAATCGACATGTGAACTTCCAATGTCTTCTCCTTGTTGGAATTTTGAAACATCATATTGAGTGTATCCATCTTGTTCGTCTTCTACCATCATATTGTGTATTATGATACATGCTATCATAATCTTCCCAATTTTGAATTTATCCCAAAAAGTGATGGATTCTTAACAATGGCAAAGCGAGCTTGCAAGACTCCGAAAGCACGTTCGACATCTTTTCGGATAGCTTCTTGACGTTGAGCAAATAAAACTGCTTTTGTCCCTTGTGATATCGGAATAGACTAGATAAAACTTGCCCATTTAGGGGAAATACCATCGGTGAGATAGTAAGCCAAATTATATTTTCTTCCATTGACAGAGTAACTGACTTGCGGAGCTTGACCGTTGATTATGTCATCAAAAACAGGTGAGCGATCAAGAAAATTGATATCGTTTAAGGTACCTGGAGGTCGAAAAAATGTGTGTCATATCTAGAGATCATATGAAGCAACCGCCTCTAAAACGATTGTTGATTTACCCGAACCACGAGAATATTGGTCTTTCCAAGCGGTGAGACAATTTTTCCACTCCCAATGCATATAATCGATGTTTCCTATCATCCCGGGAAGTCCTCGATACTCTCCAATATCAAGTAAACGTTGAAGATCAGTCTGTGTTGGTTTTCTTAGGTACTCATCACCGAACAAATAAATTATGCCTTCCACAAAATTCTCCAAACATGACCGAGTTGTAGTTTCACCTTGGTGGAGGTATTCATCGACTGTCTCAGCCCCAATACCATATGCCAAGAGACAAATAGCTGCCGTACACTTTTGGAGGGCTGAGAGACCAAGCCTTCCAAGACCATCTTTCTTTTGGTGAAAGAAATCAACTTCATTGGAGAGTCGATCAACAATGCTCATGAACAATCTCTTGTTCATTCTAAAACGTCGTCGGAAATTTTTTTCAGGATACGTTGGAGTTTCACTGAAATAATCATTCCATAAACGTACATTGCCTTCTTCATGATTTCTTTTGATATAAGCTGTTTTTTTTTTTTTTCCTCCGTTCTTCTTGATCGCCATGAATGGTGAAACTCTCAAAAGCTTGATCAAATTGTTGATTAAACATTTGATCGTTTCATCAAATGATTCTTCTAAAGTGTTTTGTGAAGATGAAGCCATATATGGTTTTTGAAAAGAGAAGATAAGTAAAGAATGATACTTTGGTTTTTTAAATATGAGAGAAGATGAGTGCGATGGTGTTTTGAATAAGAGAGAAGATGAGGTTTGTTGTTGGCATAAAAGATGAGAGAAGATGTGTTTGGTGTTGTTACAAGTCGATTATATAGAAACTTGACATTACACATTTCTGTACAATACACTACAAGATCCGTGAGCACATTTTAGTACAAGACATTGCAAGACATTACACAACAAGACACTACAAGACATTATAAGACCCGTGAACACATTTCGGTAGAAGACATTAAAAGACTTGACACTACAAGTCTACACAACAAGCCAAGTCCGTGACAGAAGACTACAAGACTCGTGATAAAAGACTCAAAACACAACAACCTGACACAATAACTACATCTCTCACTTGATATTTACTTAGCTGATGTCAATATGATAGCGGGAATACCCATTACTACCAATGCCACGTATTGTATTCATTTCAAACGGAACATGATACGTGGATTTGATGGTAATGAGTAATCCCATTACCTTATTAGTCCAAAGAGTCCAATGTGTGTTGTGTGTTGCAAGAGAATCCATGAGAAAGTATTCCAATCCTGAAACAACCAATAAAATGAATCAGTAACACAACAAGAGATAAGGAAAGCAACCAGTCCGTGACACAACAACCAGTCTGTGACACAACAAGACAACCATTACTTAACATTATAACATCACTTAAACAACAAACAAGCAACAGAGAACATTACTTTAACAACAAACAAGCAACAAACAAGCAACAGAGAGAAACAGAGAGCAACAAAAAAGCAATAGTGGGAGTCCACTTCCTTCGTCCCCGACGCTCACCTTCTTCTGTGCCGAAAAACGGAACTTGAGATGAAGATAATTCGACACCATCTTCATAGTTAGCAAAAGAGATACTTTGTTGACTATTAAGTAAGTCAACAAAGTTGGGACTATGTGCAGATGAATAGGAATCCATCTCCAAAGCAGGCCCAAGAAAGAGAGAAAAGAAAGAACAATGGTGAGGAAGAGAGAGGAGAAGAACATGCTTTCAAATGTACTCAGGAAAGAGGAGAAGAGAATATTTTATAGATTGAAGAGGGAAATTAAAGAACAATGCATTGATCACAACCAACCATATCCGAGTTAACATTTATCTAACTCATTCATCACTACAGCATTGATTTCTATATAACCATAACCTAACTCTATTCATTTACACTAACACAGAACATTAATTACTCTTCAATCTTGTTAAGGCATTCAATTACACTAACACTAAAACAGCACAAAGACATAACCTATCAAAGCTTGTTAACACATTAATCACAAGACCAGAAGCTAAATCTATTCATTTACACCAGAATCAAAGCTATTCATTTACACCAAATTCAAAGCTATTCATTTACACCATAAGCTAAATCGTACCACAGAAAAAGACAGAAATACAAGTCTTTTGAGCTTGTCAAAGATCAGAAGCTAAGTTGTATTGCATTGTACTCCTAAGTTCGATGAACATGGTAAATTGTCTTGATCATTCCAGCTTCAAACACAAAGATAGAACAAATCAAATCCGATTTGATCCATCCATCTGACGAAACAAAGACATAAACATAAACATTAATCAAGAGACAGAAACCAACTAACAAGAAACAAATCAAGATTGAAACAAAAACAGAAACAAACTTGAAGAAACGAAGACATAAACAAACCTTGAAGAAACAAACTTGCAACAAACATATAGAAATTTATCCATGCATCTTAACAAAACATACAGAATCTACAGATAGAATCAAAGACCACAAAAAATCAAGTATTAAAGCTTGAAGAACATGAATCAGAAACTTGACCTTTTGATTGGAGGAGAGCCACCGAGATAGATATCCGTCGCCGTGGCGGAGAGCCACCGAGGGAGAGGTCGCCGACGAGAGCCACCGAGATAGATATTCGTCGCCGTCGAGGAGAGCCACAGAGAGAGAGAATCGACCAGCCAAACAAACCAAAAGACATGCAAGATAGATCAGAACTATAACTAGCCTAACCAAAACACATGCAAAATTGAAGAACACAACAATCGGTTTACCTTTTCGAGGAGAGCCACCGAGAAAGGGGTCCGTCGCTGTCGAGGAGAGCCACCGAGGGAGAGGTTGCCGACGAGAGCCACCGAGAGAGAGAGAGACACCGATAGAAGAGAGTCGTCGTTTCGTCGTCATAGACTAGAGAGAGAGAGATGGGTCGAGAGAGTGAAGGGTCGCAAGAGAGACACCAAGTGCTTTACCTCGGCTCTACCCACTCAAGGTTCACCACGTGTGAAGGAAGATAAGGCTCTTCCTTGTC
The DNA here is from genome assembly GCA_905132765.1 of Moricandia arvensis. Classification (NCBI taxonomy): domain Eukaryota; kingdom Viridiplantae; phylum Streptophyta; class Magnoliopsida; order Brassicales; family Brassicaceae; genus Moricandia; species Moricandia arvensis. The sequence continues at coordinate 7,349 of CAJHQP010004098.1, forward strand.
TTAATTAAGGCACGCCTCTTCCCTAAAACACCATTTTTCATTAAATTTTTAAACTTAATTACCCTAAGATACAAAACTAAGAGTCTGGGTGGTTAATGATGCTCTTATATGTTTCTTATAACAGAAAATCAAACTAAATCTTGTAAGCATTAAAGGATATACCAAATCAGACCGAACAATAGGCCCGTCTTTGGGCATGTGCAAGTGGTGCTTATGCACAGGGTCAAAAAAAATTTTAAATTTTTTTTGTTAAGAGCTTAAAGCATTTTTTTTAGAGAGTTAGGGTCTTTTATGGAGTTTTTTTTTGTTTGTTTTTAGACTATTAAAACTTGCAAAGGGCCCTGCAAAGAAATGAGACGGGCAATTGGAGTTGGAATAATCAATTCACCTTGAGATCATATATACCATGTAATTTTGAACACGTCCTCTATGTTGTGGTATCAGATGATTTCTATGGAAGGATTCATCGTTCTCCACCACCGTTGTTTCAAGAAAACTAGTTTTGGACCACTTCTTACTAGTTTTCTTTGCAAGCAACATATATTAATGACTAGCCAAAAAGATTAATGGAAATTTACCAAACCGGAATACTTTAATATAATTTTTTTGTCCTATTTTTTACATAATTGCTTTTTCTATTTATCAAACTTAGTGAATTATATAACCGTTTATGAATAAAAATATAAAAATACGAACACTTAATGAAATACTCAAATGCACAAACTGATAATTTTTGGACTTTTTAAAATTGGTTAAATTAAATTTTTTAATTATGTTCTATGGAAGAAAAATTTCATCTTCTACAAAAAATGACATGGTGGGTTCTAGATTAAACAAGTTATTCTACTGTATTTAAAACCAAAAATCTACTTTAGTTTAGAATTCTCAAATATTAAGAATATGAAATCTACACATTCTAAAGATAGCGACATTTATTTTGAATACAACTTCTATTTTTATGAAAAAATCTAAATTTATGCGAATATAAATCTAGACATAACTCAAACTTCTACAAATGATAGAATCTGCTAACAAATTAGTTGTATGTTCTCTACACGATGCAGAAGGTATATTTTACGAATAAGACTAACCATATTTCCAAAAAATCTGTTACAAAATATTCAAAAAAAATATTTAGAAATCTTTGTACTTTCCTTAAATGTGAATGCACAATTTTCTTGTAAAAAACACCAAGAGCCCTTAACCTCTTCTTCTTCATCAACCCATGATTTCTCCCTAGTTTTCGTATGTCTTTCACAAACTTTTCTTCTATGATGCATATCTATACGATACGTGGTGTATGGGACAGAGAGAACACTTTGCCGAAGTATTCGTTGAGAGAGAGAGAAAATAGGGTTATGAAAGAGAATTTTGGGGCTTTTTGTTTATAATAATTTTTAATTCAATTTCCTTTTATTTTTATTTAATAAAGTTTAATCAAATAAAATGAATAATTGTATTTTATTTTAAGTGTGATTAATATAGGGCTAATTTTGGTATTATAAAAAGTATTATAGGGATAACTTAAGAGTGAAATTATACTAAAGAGACAGAAAGTGAATTTTTGTTTCGTTTTGGCAAATTTCCTATAGTTATTGCAAGTGACATATATTAATGAATACCAAAAAGATTAATTAATAATGTTAATACTCGTGATCTTTGAACTGTAAAAGTTCATTATGTTCACGTCTTGAATTTAAATGTAACATCCCGAGTTGTGATATATGAAAAAGGCTTAACATAATTGATTTGGTTATCTATCTCACCAAAGTTGACTTACTTTTTTCGTCACATCCGTTTAGAACTTCAGGGTTAAGCGTGCTTATACTAGAGTAGTGAAAGGATGGGTGACCTATCGGGAAGTGATTCGTGATGGGATGGGACATACGGGCCGAGAGAGCGGGCGTGGGAGGCTCATTAGCCATGGGCGGTCGGGGCGGTACAAGTGGTATCAGAGCTGGTTAGCTATCTTGGCTTTGATCCAAAAGGCGTCTTGAGACTTGTCGTGGGGCGCAACGAGGACGTTTTGTTCTTTGAGAGGGGGTGAATTGTAACATCCCGAGTTGTGATATATGAAAAAAGCTTAAGAAAATTGATTTGGCTATCAACGTCACCAAATTTGACTTACCTTTTCCGTCACACATCCGTTTAGAACTCCAGGGTGAGAGGATGGGTGACCTATCGGGAAGTGATTCACGATACCGTGTGAGTGAAGCCAAAACACGGGGAAAGATCGGGTGGTGATTGCACGGTCAGTAAACAATGATTTCGAGCCTTGAAAAAATTAACGCACTGCCGTCAGACGGGATGGAGCCCACGGGCTGAGAGAGCGGACGTGGGAGGCCCATTAACCGTGGACGGTCGGGGCATTACATTAAATCTCAAACGATTTGAAAGATAGGAGTTTTGAAAAAAGTAACTTAAAATTTGAAGTTAAATATAGACTAATTTTTCTATTGAACTTTATTATTTTTAATCTATACAATTTTTATTTTTCCAAGTATTTACAAAAATGTCATTTTTTCAAAAATAGTCAAAAACTATAAACATCCTACACATTTCTTTTTACTTACACCAATACTCTTATCATCAATTTCTCCAACCACCATAAATAATCAATTAGAAACTAGAAAAGCTCAAACTTTGAATTTTCATCTCTTTTCTTCTCAGTGTACACCAACAAAACTTTATTTCCTCTCCACATCCATCTAGCAAACTCTCATAACTTTCATTTTCAATAACATAACTTTCAAATTTTATAATTCTTCACTAAGAAACATCAACCATCTTTTATTTTGTTGATATTCGAAGTTTTGACGGTGGAAAAGTCAAGAAACAAGCTTACATCGGAATCTGTATTTATTTACATGATTTTGTCACTATTTAAATATATTTCGCAACAGCTGACTTCTCTGTATGTCTATACTTATTTGTAGAATTACTCTGCAATATACTTATCAACGCACATGTAACTTTTACAATTGACCAATTTATATTTTTGCACCACACACTTCACTAGAAAGGTACGCTTTTACCTTTGGAAAAAACTGGTAAATTTACATAGAAGACTATACATATAAAAGGTTAGTTTTGTATTTGACCGAATATTTGACTTTTGATAGCAGACTTCAAGTATGCATAGAAAAAACTTCACTGAAATTCTGCAAAATGTCACTTTTGCATTTGACAAAAACTTTGACTTTTTATATAGACATCGCATGAAGTTTACTATACAAAAATAGATTAGTTTTGTTTTTCACTAAAATTTCAAAAATGATAAAAATTAATTAAAGTGTCGACTTCATAAAATATCTACTAATGTTTAAAAACATAAACTTCAACAGAAGTCTATTATGTAATAAATTGCAATTTTTGTCAAACTCAAAACTAATCCGCCGAGTTTTAGAACAGGCTTCAAAATTTGAAGTATGCAGATGAAGTAGGCTCTAGAAAGTCAAATATTGGGTGATTATGGTCAACTGAAAAAGTTGCACGTACGTTGACAATTATTATGTAGACTTCACTCAAAGTCTACTACTGTAAAATCACAACTTTTTCAATACAAAACTAAATTAGAAATTATGTAACTGCAAAAGGTAACTTAAGCAAAAGATTTCTCTGACAGTCTACAAATATAAACTAAAAGCCAACTCTACTTTATGCAATAGAGTAGACTTCACTTAAAGTCTACGTCAAAAATTGTATTAAAAGTGTAATATCATATTTTCACGATTTATTAATTTACATAGCGTGTTAATGGATCATGACAGTCTTGAATGAATTTCAAAAATTAATGTATTAGAATTATGGAATTATTAAATTTCTTGTTTGATTAGGTTGTTAACTAATAAGTGTAGATTTCCTTAGAAGTATGTATATGTGATTTTATAAAATATGAAACATTTGTTCGCTAATGTTGTTTACCTTGTTCTTCTTTTTGCAAAGAGTGGTTCAACTACATGTTTTATACGGACAATGTACGCTGAAAAACAAGTGGAATTCTTTAAACTTTGAAGTATATTCTTGAAATTTCTTGGAAAGTTTTTGGGATTAGTTTTACTATTGAAACTTTTTGGGAAACTTTTGTAGTTTTTTTTGTTATCACATGTATGTTGGTTATTAAAAAAATCTTATGATTAAGTTTGATATATTTATGTATTACAGTCATGGTGGATTCAGTTTTTTGATTGATTGGAGTATATTGTGATAAGTTTGATTGGTAACAAAAATTAATAATATCATACTACTGAAACATAACTAAAATGAATACTATGTGTAAAGATTATGCATCAAAATAGTATTTACAAGCAAATATTTTGTGATGCTAATTTATTACAACTTTTGATGATTCAAATGATTCCTGCTAATAAGATCTGCAAAAGAAAATAAAATAATATTAACCGGTTAAATAATGTTAATCACATTTTATTAGACTCCATCTGAAGTTTATTAGCATTAACTTCTAAAACACTCATTTAGAATCAATAGATCAAAATCTTATTTTTTTTAGAGAAGAAGATGAAGGCCTTGAAATAAAATATATGCAAATTAAAATTAAATTATAAGAAAGATAAAAGATAAACAATCATATTTTAGTAGATTTCTAATGAAGTCTGTTAAAATTTTCTGATTTAGTACAAAGTCTACTAAATTAACTTATAAGCAAACTTTATCAGAAGTGTATTATATCAAATAATTTTCAAATCTAAAAATATTAACATCTAAAACGTAAAAATGGTTTTAGTTATGAAAAACTTCCAAAAATAGAATTTTACGTTAAAATAGTAACCTAATAAAACCAAAGAGTTTTATTGTATAGTTTTTTTAATAGTAACACAAAATAAATATTTAAATATGTAGATATAAATCTTACATTTTTGGGAGGAGTAAATGAAAATCATGAAAAGAATACCTTTGAAGTTAAATAAAATTATGTGGAAATATAAGAATTGAAAATCATATTTTAGTAGCTTAATATCTATGGTCTAGTAGAAGTATACTAGGCTTAACATTTAAAATTTATGGTCTACTGTATCAGATAAGCTTCAGTTATAATATATATGTACATTTAACATGTATAATATCTTTAAATCTTAAAAACTTCAAAAACAAAAGTTTTAAGATAAAATAGTGGAAAAGAAAAAGCATAGAGGTTTTATCTATTACTTTATTTGAATAATAACACAAAAAATACACATTAAGATCTATAGATTTAAATTTTACATTTTTGGGTGGGAGATGAAAACCATGTAAGTGGCTACCTGCAAAATAAAAGAAAATTATGAGAAAATATAAGACAAAAAAAGAAAAATCATATTTTAGTAGACTTCTAATAAAATCTACTAACTTTAGCTTTTAAGCACACTTCATCAGAAATCTACTGTATCGACAACTTTCAGATCTAAAAATCTTTACATTTTGAAAACATGAAAATATCCTTAAATATAAAAAAGTCTAAAATAAAATAAGAGAAAAATAAACGCATAGAGTTTGAATCTATAACTTTATTTGACTATAAACACAAAACACACAATTGAAATCGATAAATATTAATTTTTCATATTTGGAAGGAGGAGATGAAAACCATGAAAAAGAATACATGCATAATAATATAAAACAATTTGAGAAAAAACCTAAGAAAAAAAATTTAAAATCATACTCCCTCCGTTTCTTTTTATAAGATGTTTTGGTTGAATGCACGGAGATTAAGATAACTACTTTCTTTCTAAAAGTACTTTTAATGATATATTTTTAAAATCATTCAACGAATTATAAAAAAAGACTGGATAATTTTATTGGTTAAACAGTTTCCAATAAAGTTAAAGTTAACCTTATAACTTCAAAACATACCTTAAAATCTCAAAACATCTTATATTTTGAAACACATAAACCTTTTAAAACATCTTATAAAAAGAAACGGATGGACTATTTTAATAGACTTCATCATCTGTTTAAAATTTATGATAGTTTAGAAGTCTAATAACCTTAACTTTTAAGCACACTTTAGAAGCTGTGAATAATTTAACATCTAAAAATTGTACACTTATAAACGGTCAAAATAGCTTTATACTTGAAAAAAAAAATCAAAAAAAAATTTATAAGATAAAACAGTATCAAAATAAATACATAAAGTTTGAATCTATAACTTTATTTGAATATACACAAAAATACATATTTAAAATTTATAGATCTAAATCTTACATTGTTAAGAAGGGAAGATGGAAACCATGAGTGAAATACCTACAAAACAAGATAATTTTGTGAGAAAAACATGAGAAAAAATAAAAATTAGACTAAAATTTTCTTCAAATTCAAAGAAACTAAACATAAGTGAGAGAATTTTAGGGAGAAATGAGAGAATTTTAGAAACTTGTATAGGAATTTTTGAGAGAGTGTAAATTTCATCTATATCAGGAGACAAAAAACGTAACTATGTTAAAATTTGTAACATAAAGTCTGCTATATTTAAAATTGTTGTGTAGAATTCGTTTTGAAAGTCTACTATGATAATTTTATTTTTTATTTATTTTTATGGTTTTAATAATTTTAATATATTATTCAGAATTTTTGAATACTAGTTTGAAGCCTATTATTTTATTTTATTCATGCAAAAACTAAAAGTAATTTTATTTTAATAAAAAATCCTTAACCCTTAATTTTATTTTAACAAAACAGACTCTTAATTTAATTAATATCATTTTAATAAAACAAACCCTTAAATACTTAAGGGTTAAAAATGGGTTGGCCGATAGTTAAGGGTTTTTTTTATTAAGCTATCTTAGGTTTTTAGTAATTAAACCTCTCAACTAAAGCTGGATCGTAAAATAAACAATGAACTAATAATCTTACGAAATAAACCTTCAACTTTAATTTCGTTAACGTCTGTTACTCTCCGTCTAAAATACTGTGACGGAGGGTGACATTTGTTAACCGTTTATAAGTTGAGGTTTATAATCCTGAAAACTTAGTTCAAGGATTTTCTTACGATTCAAAAAAATATGAGGGTTTTTATCATTAAAACGCATTAAATGTTTTAAAAGCTTTATTATCTTTTATGTATTGTTTAAAATTGATTTCTAAACTTTTAAAACTAATTTATAAATCTTTATATATTATTTTACCTATTTTATAACCGATTTATAAAGATTCATAAATATTAAATATTTTACAAATGATTAATAAGGCTTCATAAAGAGAGAATAATATATTTTAACAAGACAAAAGTACAACATTTTGGTTCAAAATCAATGAGAAGAAGAATAACGATGTTTTTAAGAGCAGGTGGAAAATATGACTCGCAATGTTAGAAATAATGGAAAGATGAACAGAGTATTGACTTCTTACTCTAAGTAGCAATATTGACTTTATGAATTAATTAGCGTCAATACTATTTAAAACCTAATATAACTTTTTTTTAAATGCATACTCACCATTGTTAAATACAAATTATTTTGACAATGCTAAAAATACTGTTAACGATAATTAATTTATGAAGTCAAAAAGAAAGATAGTCGGTTATTTGGTCAAAGGAAAGACAGTCGATTAAAAAGAAAGTCAGCTACAAATTATTTGGTAATGGCGACGTTGTATTTAAAAATTTAAGTTTTATTAGGCTTTAAATAATGTTGACAATAACTAATTCATGAAGTCAATTTTCTACTTAGAGTAGGATGTCAATCTTCTTTTCTCTTTCCATTATTTCCATATTCAAGTCATACTTTCTACCTACTCTACAAAATAATGCAGAGGTCATTCTTCTTCTCATTGATTTCTAAACCAATATGTTGTACATTTGTCCTATTTTGATATATTCTTCTTGCTTTATGAAGTCTTATTAATCATTTGTAAAAATATTAAAATATTTATAAATCTTTATAAATCAGTAATAAAATTGATAAAAATGTATGAAAGTTCATTAATTAGTTTTAAAACCTTATAAATCAATTTTAAATAATGCATAAATGATAATAAAGCTTTTAAAATATTTAATGCGTTTTAGTGATAAAACCTCTCAATTATTTTCGAATCGTAACGAAACCCCTAAACTAAGTTTTCAGGATTATAAATCCTTAATTTCTAAACCTTAACAAATGTTACCCTCCGTCATGGTATTTTAGACAGAAGGTAACATACGTTAAAGGAATTAAATTTGAGAGCTTATTTTGTAAGATTTTTAGTTCAAGGTTTATTTTACAATTTATCTTAGTTAAGAAGTTTAATTACTAAAAACCCAATTATATTTTGTAATAGTAAACTACCAAACAAATCTACTATACTCTAAAATTAAGTATACTCTAAATGTCTACATAATAACCAAAAATTCTTAATTATTATTCTATCAAATATAAAAACTTCTAAAATATACACAACTCAACATTTATATGCAAGCTAAGTCGATAAAACAAAAAAAAACAAATTTAAATCTAAAATTTATCCCTAGAAATACATACATCTATGAATATATTGTTACAAAACCATAAACATTGTATAAAAATGGTTAGTAAACTAATCTATATTCTTTAAAATTGTTCAATTGTGTTAAATTTAATTTATATACCTCATATTGGTTCATATATTGATGATTTAAAATAAATATTTAAGCAAATTTAATTTTTTACATTTTAAGTGTATATTTTGGAATGATAGAATTTTAAAATAACTTGAGCTTTTTGTTTGGTTATTAGTAAATAGTAACTTTAGTAATAATTTAGATTAAATTTACATAATTAACATGAAATCTATTTTGCATTTCTATTGAAATTTTGTGTCACTTTTGGAGAATCTCCCTTGAAATATTGCCAACGTTTGGTTTTCAGTAAGATTGGAGTGTAGAAATGTATATCTACTTTAATTTTGCAGTTAATTAAAATATTTTTTTCAAAACAATGGTGACGTTAAAAAAATGTAAAACTACATTTGCACAATTTATTTCTATCAAAACTAACACAAATTCATAGAAAAGTCAATAGATTCAGTCGTTTTGAATAGAGTTACATAACTGTATTTTCATCATGATTTTTCAGATTTTAGATTTTGGTGTTTATCCCCATTTATGTTTGATAAAATGACCGGCTTACAAAATATAATACATTTTTAAGATTTTTTTCTCTCTCATCATATATCCCAAACTTTAAACTGTGGTGACTTTACGGATGGAACATGGAAAGAGTAGGAATTTTTTTAGGTCAAGGCTGGTATACTACTCTTGAAAGGTTTGAAGGTTTGATGGGGCAAGAAAATCAAAAGCAAGTCTCTCACCATTACATTCATAAGTAGAAGCACTAATCTGAGCCATGGAATATATGAAAAATCTGGGTCAGTATCACGTTACATTTACAACGAATTATTCTCAATTGGTGAAGATGGTTTCAGCACCAGAAGAATTGCATGCATTTGCAAACTACATAGAGAACATTAAGCTCCTCAAGAGAAGTTTCAACCACTCAGAGATCATTCATATACCTCGAATACACAATTTGAAGGCGGACAGTCTGGCACGCAGTGCTAGGAAACAATCATCTTTTATCGTTCATATGGATAAAGAATTACTAGTTTGATTCGAATAGTCTTAGCTGAATCTGTACTTTTGTGACAAAAAAAACTATGGTGACTTTTCTCTTTGTAATGCGGAACTCTTTTTCCTTAATAGGTTACAAACACATTACACATACACAGTGATCGCTTGTTAGTCCGAATAGTATAAAAATGTTATGCTTTTTTTGTTCCATGCTATTTTGATGGAACGTCTACTCCTCTTGCGAGTAGGAGTTAGAAAACGATTTTGCATAGTTATAGTACTAAAGACACTTAAAGAAATGTAGTGTTGTAAACCAAAAAAATGAGTGGAAATCTTTTTTTTTTGAACTGTAAAAGAGTGAAAAGTTAAAGACAAAGAGTATTGTTGCTAACACTTTATGCATGATACTAACACATAACTCTAAAAGTGTGTGACTCAGTGGGCGAGGGACAAAACATAGGACCAAACTATTTGCTTTATGGTACCAAACCTATGTTACATTCAAAGTGATTTTGATCAGAAGCAGAACATGCATCCAAAAGTTTTTCAATAAATTTAAAGTTTTGTTGGAAATTTTACTATGTATTCCCTCCGGAGATAAATTTAATAGATTTATTTTTTGTTCCACAAAGATAAAAAATTTAAATTTTAAAGGCAATTATAGTAATTGATATTAATAAGTTATATATTTTTAAATATATAATTAAAATATTTCAACTGATTAAATATCATAATAGAAATTGTATAGTAAAAATAAATAATAAACTTAATTATATACAATAACGGCTATACATATAGTATCATGGTAACAGTTGCCCCTAGGCCTCTAATATTATACTTTTATTTATTTTTAATTTGGATGAAATAAAAAAATTAATCTATAAGCTCATATACACTTGAAATACTTTTGTTTAATTATGTTTATATATATATATATATATATCTTATAGATATTTTAATTAATTATAATTTTGTAAATGTACTGTTTGAGATTAAAAATTTCTAGATATTCTTAAGTTCATTGTCGTAGCGAGAAGTAAGATAGGTTTGTGAATAATAGGTTTGTGAACAATACTTTTCATCAATTTCTTGTGGAAATTGGTAAATAATTAAAGAATAACATAAATAATTGGCCCACTGATTAGAAAATGCAAAATAATGATTAGTAAAAAGTTTAAAGATAAGAAGAATTATGAACTTAGGAGAAACATGTTCACTCTTATTAATACCACACTATTGGCTATAACATTTGTTTTACTTGTGTGGCAATTATAATTCTCATTGTTGATGAGTACCAATTTTCCAAGGGAAACTTTATAAAGGAAAAATATCATTAGAACCTGATAACAAAGTCTTATATTTTTATATAGAGAGTAATGAAGTTTTTACCATATCGTTCTTTCCTCTTGTCAACCGTTTGATTAAACTCGGGATAAGAATGAATCATAAAATTTTGCCTCTCAATATCATTGCCAGCATGATCTACATGTATAAAAACTGTTTGTCTAATGAAAAATTTGTGAGAAGTCACCTTGTAGGTTGTTTTGTTAATAATGACCAAGTTCATAATTTTGTATAGACTACATGAGCTTTTAAATTTTCCTTGTAATAGTCTATTCGATTAGATAGTTGAATGCATAGATTTTTCCTGTAAAAATTTGTGTCAAACATAATATATAGTATTTTCATAAACATATATATTGGTAAGGACTAAATAAACATCCTTATTCCTTTTGATTAGTGAGAAACAACTCAAACCTCATAACCAAATCACCTCTTTGATGTTACATTTTTCCCAAAACATGAGTCACTCTAATAATAATTTCATTCTTATTAAAACCTTTTTAAAATCATTGAACACCAAAGAAGAAGCAAAAATCAATCATTATTAAATCTCTCTTTTATTTCTTCACTATCTCTCTTATTCTCTCATGGAACTTTATACAGGTATTTATAGTCATACTAATACTTTATATATTTTTTTTCTTGTATTATATAATAAGTGAACTTTTTGTAGCTGTTTTCGTTTTTTTTAATTTAACTATTTTAATATTAATTTCCATTTTGAAGAATTATGAAAATTTAATTTTTACTATAATGTTTGGATTTTTGCTATTTTGATCTTAATGCATTAGCAGTTAAAAAAGAAAATTTCATTATAAAGAAGCGATTGTCTTTTGATATTGCCATATCATAACTTAACCTGTCTTAAGACATAACTTAAAAAAAACTTTCTACTATTTATTTTTTCTTACATATGTTTTAAAATGTTAAGTTCACATTTGATATACGATATGTCATTTTCCTTATATATATATTGATCATACATTTGTGATCGTCTACCCCCGATAATGTTATTATACTGTTATTCATTTTTTTCTGCAATTTCACTTATTCACTTATTTCACATTTTTATCAAATTGTTTTTTTAATGATTTATATTTGTATAAGTTTAATATTATTTTTATTTTATTGTCTAAGAAACAGTTTTTGGTAATCTTAATACGTTTAAAATAATATATGGACATTTTTAATGATTAATAGCCTCAACTTAAATATAGCATATTTTTTGTGAATATCTTAATAGAATATAGCCAAATTTTTAAATCATGTATTTTAAATTTATAAAGTTATAATTTTTTGAAAGTCTTGAATTTTTAAATAATTATTTTTAGTTAATTTTATGTTAAACTCGAAATTTATCATAGATATTATGTTAATATATTTATTATATCTTTTTATTAACCTTATTTGATATTGGTGTATAATTTTTTTGAAATAATATTTTTCTAGCAATGCTGACATTTTTATGAGTAAAAAATTAAAATTGTGACTTGTCATATTTTAATTGGTCGTTTAACATCTTATGTGGATGCTCGCAATGGCTTATAGCCTCAACTTTTATATAGTATAGATTATTCAAAAAAAAATCACACATAATGTAATACCGGTTCTTAAGAATAAATTTAACATTCATTCAAAAAAATATTATACATAGTGATGACTTGGTCATGTAGTAGTTGATGCAACAACGTAGAGAGAGAACATGAGATGAATCACACTATCAGTTGATTCAGCAACATCGGTTTCGATCAATAAGAAACAACTCAAAACCAATAAATAAATCATCCTTGGTGATGTTACGTGCTTCCTAAAAGTCAACCAATCTAGCATGAAATTCATTCTTATTAAACCCTTTTGTAAAATCATTGAAAACCAAAGAAGAAGCACAAGCAACCATTATGTAAATATTTCTTTTCTTTTTCAATTTCTCTTTTTGTCAAAGTAAATCTTGAAAACCCTTTGATGTTTAGACAGATATTTATAGTCACCCTAATACTTCATATATTAGAAAATTTCTTATTTTATATACTAAGTGAATTTCCATTTTTAAAAGTTTTAGTTTTTGTTATTTAACATCAATTTTCCATTTTATTTTGGTATAAATGATACTTTGGAATTATTATACTTAAAGGATATAATTTTGTATTTTGACATAATTTATTATCTTTAAAATGTCAATATTACCAAAAAAATATTCATTTCAGAACAAAATAGATATCAATATCAAATATGATAAAATTACAAAAGTAAAAACATTATATAATTTAACTTAATACATAACTGATTTTCAAAAATATGAAGAATTATTATATATATATATATATTAAATGTTAATATTTCCAAAATTATATTAAAACAAAATTACAATTTACTTTTGATTTTCCTTTTTACTTTAACAATTAATATTTTTAAGAAAGTCGTAAAATACTAATATTACTAAAACATTTTTATTATACTTAAGAAGACAATAATGTTTTGTTAATATTACAATTTACTTTTGATTTTCCTTTTTACTTTAACAATTAACATTTTTAAGCAAGTTATAAAATACTAATATTTATTTTGTTAGTTTAAATTATATATGGAACACTAATTTTGTTCTTAATATAATTTCTGAAATATTAACATCTTTTATATTTTCGAAAATCAGTTATGTATTAAGAAGACAATAATATTTTATTAATATTACGATTTACTTTAAATTTTCCTTTTTACTTTAAAAATTAACATTTTAAGCAAGTTGTAAAATGTTAATATTTATTTTGTTAGTTTAGATTATATATGGAACACTAATTTCGTTTTTAATATAATTTTGGAAATATTAACATTTAAAAAATATAATAATTCGTCATATTTTCAAAAATCAGTTATGTATTAAGTTAAATTATATAATATTTTTAATTTTGTAATTTTACCATATTTGATATTGATTTCTATTTTATTTTGAAATGAACAATTTTTTGGTAATATTAACATTTTAAAGATGATAAATTAAAAAGATGATTTATCATATTATGATTGGTCGTTTAACATCCTATGTGGACACCATCAATGGTTTATAGCCTCAACTTTTATATAGTATAGATTTCTACTAGGTAGCTGAAGTTTGCAGACTAGCAGTAAAGGAACAAAATTAAAATCAAGTGTACAATATCCCCATTAACCATTATTTAGCCAAAATTCGTTAATAACTACATCTGTTTTGAGAGAACAACTCTAAAAGAAGATACAAATTTTACCTTTCTCTAGATAATTAATTTTTGGCATATTTATTGGAATATACATAAAAACATTGTAATTAGGTAGGAATGCAAAGGTTTGGTGAGTTTTCGTTATTGGTAAGGTAAGGAGTTGTTGGATTAATCGAGAAAATTACTTGAGCTGCAAGTTTTCCTAATCCTACCGAGTTATGGAATTAGGAATATGTTTAGGAGTTATCTAGATATATTACCTATTAGAATTACAAGTTATAAATTTCTATCTAAGAAGATGCAAACAAGTTGCATAACTTAATTGAGTTTTAGAGGTTGATTTGAAAGCTTAAGGTTTTCAGTTAGTTTTCTTAAGAGATGAGAGATATCGTTGTGACAATAGACAAACCGAAGGGGGGAAGCACGTCTTCAATACAATGCTCTATGCTCACATCAACCAATTATACAATATTGGCAATGCGTATGAAAATTACTCTCAAAGTTCATACAGTGTAGGATGCCATCGAAGTTGATCTAACCGAAAGGGACAAGAATGATATGGCCATTGCGCTTATGTTCCAATCAATACCAGAGATCCTTATCTTACAGGTTGGTGAGCTCGACACGGCAAATAAAGTTTGGGAAGCCATTAAAGCGAGGCATGTGGGAGCTGGGAGAGTTAAGGAAGCGAGATTACAAACTTTGATGAACGAATTTGATCGACTGAAGATGAAGGATAATGAAACAATTGATGATTTTGGAGGAAAATTGTCTGAGATTTCATCAAAGTCTGCAGCACTCGGAGCAAACATCAAGGACTAGCCTCCCACGGAAAAAAAATATATACATATTGTGGCATCTTTGGAGCAAGTTTTAGACCTAAATACTACAAGCTTTGAGAATATTATAGGTTGTCTTAAAGCTTATGAAGAACGAATAGCTGATGAAGAAGAAGAACCTCAAGAAGATCAAAACAAATTGATGTATGCAAACATGGATCCTCAAGCAAACCAATCAAATTGTGGCTACAATGACTATTGAAATAGAGGTTGTGGTGGACGAGGCTCATGGTATAGAGGAAGAGGTCGCGGTCGGTATGGCGGAGGCAGAGATACATCGAGGGTCATGTGCTATAGGTGCGATAAGCTAGGACACTACGCATCAGATTGCCTGGATCGCTTGCTTAAATTGCAAGAAACACAAGAAAATAACAGTGCTACGCATAATGTGGACGAATTGATGATCCACGAGATTGTATATCTTAACGAAGACGGGATTGTACCAAGCATATATGATGCTAACACCAGCGGAGAGAATATCTTGTACTCAGATAATGGTGTTAGCAATCATAGACAGGCGATAAACGATATTTCAGGATACTTGATGACTCTATCACTGGAAAAGTTAAGTTTAGAGATGACTCACGGATAGACATCAAAGGAAAGGGATCTATTGAGTTTATTGATCGGAATGGTGAAACAAGAACAATGACAGAGGTTTACTATATACCGGATTTGAAAAGCAATATTATTTCTCTCGGACAGGCTACGGAATCTGGTTGTGATGTCAGACTGAGAGGAGATTACTTAACAATGCATGACTGAGATGGAACTTTTCTTGTCAAAGAAAACAGATCAAGGAACATGCTCTACAAGGTTTGTATGGGTTAAAAAGAAGATTTGTGCCTACACTCAACTTCAATGGGAGATTCAAGCAAATGGCACGCAGACTGGGACATGTGAACTATGCGACGATAAAAGCCATGCTACCCGTTTGCTTGAACTATGAGAGAGAGAGAGAGAGAGAGAGAGAGAGAGAGAGAGAGAGGGAGGGAGAAAGGGAGGGAGAGAGAGAGAGAGAGAGAGAGAGAGAGAGAGAGAGAGAGGGAAAAGAAAGAGAGAGAGAGAGAGAGAGAGAGAGAGAGAGAGAGAGAGAGAGAGAGAGAGAGAGAGAGAGGGAGGGAGAGAGAGAGAGAGAGAGAGAGAGAGAAAAGGGAGAGAGAGAAAAAAGGGAGAGAGAGAGAGAGAGAGAGAGAGAGAGAGAGAGAGAGAGAGAGAGAGAGAGAGGGAGGGAGGGAGGGAGAGAGAGAGAGAGAGAGAGAGAGAGAGAGAGAAAGAAAGAGAGAGAGAGAGAGAGAGAGAGAGAGAGAGAGAGAGAGAGAGAGAGAGAGAGGGAGAGAGAGAGAGGGAGAGAGAGGGAGAGAGAGAGAGAGAGAGAGAGAGAGAGAGAGAGAGAGAGAGAGAGAGAGAGAGAGAGAGAGAGAGAGAGAGAGAGAGAGAGAGAGAGAGAGAGAGAGAGATAGACAGAGAAAGAAAAAAGAGAGAGAGAGAGAGAGAGAGAGCGAGAGAGAGAGAGAGAGAGAGATTATGAGGCATTGGGAGCTGAAGGCGGTGATGTGGTGTTGGAGGTTAGTGATTCTTCAGGAGGACCAATGTTTGCGAAGCATAAACCAGTGGAAAGGGAGGCTCATCTGGCATATTTGCTCCTGGCGATGGATCCTCATGCTTCGTACAAAGTGGTTGCATTGGTGGAGGACTGCGATTACGGTGTGTTTGAAGAAATATTAGAGTCAAACCCCAAAGCGTGAGTACCTTTATGTGTGGTTTAATACAGTGAAGAAAATACAGCGTTTGTTTATTTTTTTTAATTGTCCATTGATTGTTGTAAGAGCCATATTACAACTAAAGGTTATGCACTTGAAAATATTTTCTTTCTAGACCTGGCTACACCATGCAAATGGGTTACGAGAACGGTAGGGAAACACGTTTGTTTGGTAGTTTGTTTATTTTTTGTGTTGCATTGGTTTGTTCACAGTTGTGATGTTAATTTGTTTGGTGTGCAGCACATAGATGTCCTGATGGAGTACCTTAGTGGTATACATGCAGATACCCTGGTTGCAAAACGTGGGATGTTCATTGCACCGTGGTTTACAGCCCACTTGCAAGGGACGGCTAGGTCTTTTAGAGCAGCAAGGCGCAAGACTCGAGTCGCTGCGGATGTAAAAGTAACAAGGTATTTTACGATGGAGGGTAGGACTTGGGGCGTTTATGTAGATATGTTGTATGCACCTATGATTTGGGGAGACTAGGGTAGGATTGTGCATTAGCCTTGTGGATTGGCGTGTTCTTGTACTAGACTCGAACCCAAGGCTCAAAAGTATGAAAGAAGTGACAGAATTGATGGGCCCCGTAGCGGCAATGCTTCCATACTTGGCGCGAGAGGTGTGTCCCCCTAATGTTATTGCTGACCATGGCATGGTGCCTTTCGATGTGGAACGGTTGGGTGGTTTGTACGAGAACATACGAAGTGGTGATTGTGGACCAGTGGCAGTGAAGTTTTTGGAGTTGCATGCGACGGGAAATTCTGAGCCGACAATGGCAAAATTGCCAGATGAATTGGTGGACATATTCAGAAAGCAGTACGCAATGGATGTTTACAAAGATTGGATTATGCATTTGTACGAGGCTAATTAGATGAAGACTCTTGGACTTGTGTTTATGTTTGTATAACTTATGGATTTTGCTTAACTTTTGGATGAACTTAACGGATGTGACGTTTTTTGTGGGAAATTCCTATGTTGTGTACAATTTGGAATTTATGTAAGGTTGTTCGGACGTACATAATTATATTTTGCTTGTGTAGAAGTTGTGTTAATCTATCCAGGTCTAAACTATATAGACTGAGTACACATTTTTTTTGGGTGTGTGTACGTAATAAGATGAATACGTATACAAGATGGTATGTACATGTCTATATTGTTATAACCTTAATTGTTGATTACAGTTTGTACAACAAATAAAAGTTGAACAACATAAGTTTCAGGTGTACATAAACTCTAAATGTACATTAACTAACAGTTGTACGTGGGTAGATGAAACAAAATGTGTACAACATCAGCTTTGGGTGTACATACAAAAAAGTTTGGCACATCTCGAAGTGTACATGATTACGTGGGGATGGTATTGTACAAGTAAACAACATTAGTTTCAATATTTACGAAGATACATAAAACCTAAGGTGTACAACATAGAACTATACATTAAAATAATAATTGTACATTAAATGTTAGGTGTACGAGGGTACACGAAATAAAAGAGGTATGTACAGGTCTATGTAAAGGTTGAACAATATAAGTTTCAGGTGTACATATACTTTAAATAAAATTTGTACGTTAAATAAAAGTTGTACGTGGGTACATGAGATAAAGGTGTACAACATCAGATTTCAGGTGTATGTGATTGGAGGGGAATGGTTGTGTAGAAGTAGACAGCATTAGTTTCAATCTTTACGAGGATATATGAAACCTTAGGTGTACAACGTAGAAGCTATACATTAAAATAATAATTGTACATTAAATTTTTAAGGTGTATGTGGGTACAGGAAATAGAAGGTGTACAAGCCATGTGCGTAGTTAAACTGAAAGTAGTAGGTTTAGGTTATCGTTGTCTACCATTAAGGCGATTAAGGTGTGAGTTCATGTCTAGCATGATGAAGAAGTGTAGAGGCGTGTTAATGTGTTTTTACATAGAATGAAAGGTGTAAGCAAAGGAACATTAGTTCAGATGTGTATGTTGGTTCATAGAATGAAAGATGTACATCATCAGTTTCAACTTCGGTGTAAGAGGGGACATGTAAATGAAAGTTGTGCAGACCGTAAAAGACCTGCAACGTGATTAAATGGCCTAGAATTGTACACAGATGGGGTGTACATGTGTTCAGGTGTGATACTTCAACGTGAAGCAAGGAATGTTGAATAAAAGACCTAAAACCTGATTAAACGGCCTGAAACATCAAAAGTATCCCATCAGAGCAATTACATGTTTAATAAAAGGTGTCTTATATGCACAAAACCAAAAAAACAACAAAAGGAGTTGTCAAATGGGTGAAGGCGCTATCCAAAAATCAGGTACGGTGGATATTGGATTCACCACATGTCAAATAGGAGTACACAACGGGTCCTGTTGTGGCCAGTTCTGCCACAGCGCCCACATTTGTTGGGTGTTGTTTATGTTTTTTTGGGTACCTACCAACATGAAAGAGAAATAGTTAGGAACGAAAAAATGTTAAAATTGTAAGAGTGCAAGAAAACATGTATCTCGTCAGTGGAAGGGATTCGGTTTTCTTGGGGATAGCCAGAGGGGCGGCGAGTTCGTGGGGGTTGTAAGTTAAGGGTACTGAGTGATTAAGGTATTGGGTGATCACCATATGGGGCCTTTGGTTGGATAACCCCGCGTATGTGTCTATCCATGATTGAGTCTTGTAGCAGTCCCCAAAGAGCTGGATATATGACAGACCAATGGAGTCAGCAGCTAACAGAGCGTGGCCGCATGGGATTTTGAGTTTCTGGAATACTTGATAGGATCATACTTTGTTCTCCAATGATACAGTGAAGTTATGCCCAAAAAGTCTCGTCACTTGATAGCTCCAACTGGTTATGTTGGAAATTTTGTTGTCTTTTGTGAGCCTAATGTGTGTCTGCATGACCGCATCAACCTCGGGTGTGACAATACCTTTGTGTTTAGCTGATTTAGTTTTGCGTGCTGAGAACCAACGAGTAAGCATGCGTTGAATGAACATGAACAACTCCACAATTGGTGAGGCTCTAGACTGAGATAAGGATTTGTTGAGCTGCTCGGCGACGTTACTAGTCAAGAGGTTGTATCTTTCCCCTGGAAAATAAGTCCTAGACCATTTTGTGTCAATGTCTTCAAGGTATTTAGCACAAGCCGCATTGGATTGCGTAATTTTTGTAAAGCTATTGTCGAAATCGTTGCGTCTACATGCAAAGGCAGCTTCACACACCATTTTTTCAAGGCCTTTACTCTTGTAGCGGGAAACCACGTTCCTCATTATGTGAAAAATACAAGCTCCATGGTGTGCCTTTGGGAAAACAATTTTAACAGCCTTGAGAATGCTGGCGTGGCGATTTGAGATAATTGAGAGTGTAATGGAATCAGCAATAATCCTTTCCAGCTTACTCAAGAACCAAACCCAAGCTTCATCTGTTTCCCCATCAACAACCACAAAAACTAAGGGGAAGACCTGGAAATTGCCATCTTTGCCGCTTGCAGTGAAAAGGATACCTTTGTATTTGCCAGAAAGATGAGTCCCATCAATTATTAGAATAGGTTGAAGACGACAAAAACCAAGAATGGAAGCCCCAAATGAGAGAAAGCCATAGAGAAAACGTGTGTCCCCAATCTCATCAAGCTCAGTTTCGATGGCAGTAACAGTACTTGGGTTGGTGGCTTTCAACCTCTCAAAATAATAAGCAAGACTGAGATAAGAATCCTCTGCTTTACCCACTGTGTCGTCTAGGGCATGTCCTTTTACTCTGTGACATTTCATGTATGAGACGCATACATGTAGGTCCTCCAAAATAAGCTGTTGTAGTTAGGCTGCTTTGGGTGCATCATGTTGTGCGGTAAACATTGAACGATAAACATGGGAAATTAGTTTGGATGTAGCCCGTTTCTTGTAAAGATTGCGTGTCTCCGTCGTACAAGAGTGTGTAAGTTGTGCCTTCTTAATTGTGTAGTACCCGCATGTTGTGAGCTCCTTAGCTAGAATAAGCCAGTCGCAGCGAGTGTCATGACAAGAAAGAACAAATGAGTCTCTTTTGGTCCGTGTTTGCCTAAAGTAGAACCTCTCTTTGATTGCATATATGGCTAGTCCGATCTGACATTCTTGCTTGTTTGCGTAAAGTTTGCCAACAAATGGTTCCCCCTCTATTTCGTACAAGTCAACATCTGGTACATCATCAGCTTCGTAGGAGACATCGTCAAACAATGGTGATACGTCGAACTCCTCGTCACTGATTTCTGAAAGCGGTCTGGTCTCACGGGCAGTAGGGGTGGCAGGAGCTGCATGGTCACGACTAGCTGAGGGATCAAAGGTGGATGCCGAAGAAAAAGGAACATGTGGACGAAAATTATCAAGTGTACGCCGAGGACGTCGAGACGGGTTGTACATGAGTAGGGGTTTTCTGGTGTACACCCAAAAAGTCAAGGTCTTTCTTCCAGTTTGTACATGGTTCTCCGGATACGTGTACATAGTGGTCAAACGCATCGCCTGTGGTACATCGGATGATATATGGGGCCGTTTTGGGAACATTTACACCAGCCATGACCTCTACAGCATCAGATCCACCAAGTGTGTCGTCTAGAAGAGGCTCCCAAAATTCTTTGTCATACCCGCGAGGCTGTACATGGTCAATGTCTGCAGAAAAAGAATTATCTGAAGCTTCATCCTCTTCATCGTCAAGTAACCATCAGGGATATTGTCGGGGTTTTCTTTGAACATTTGCTCGAGCATTTCATCATCGCAAGAGAGAGTTTTATCAACCAAGGAAAAACGACTGATTTTAGAAGGGTCGGGGGAAGAAGAACGTGTACAAACATACTTCATGGGAGGGGTGACACCTTGAGATGGATGAAGAGGTGAATATTGTAGAAGTTCATCATCATCGAAAAGAGAGAAGCCTGGTGCTTTGGAGCCGACTGTTGAAGGAGGGCAGTGGACATCATGATGAAATGGGTTAGCACTCTGTTTTACTGTTTGGTCCGGTGTAGTAAACCGTGACGGGTTCTCACCGAGTTGACTCGATTGGGGTCTGTCGACACAAATACCAAAAGTAACAAACAAGTTCATCCCGGCGTGAGCTCGAAGGTGGTCGAAGAAGTACGACACAGCACCGTCGTGGGTGAGTATAACAGCTGAAGTAGTTAGGCCAGCCGTGAGCTCCCTTGTGTTAGGAGGCCAATAACTTAAGACAACAAAGCAATGAGAGGTGGTGGTCGTAGGGATGAAGAACTCCTTCAAGACATTGTCTTACAATTCGATCAAGGAAATCCCTGGCTTGACTGGTACAACCCTAGATATTTTATCTTTGTCAATAGCAAATCTCCAACGGGAGTCGACGGAAGCCTTCCACTCACCGGCGATTACCATAGAGTGAGTCCCATGGGAAACCTAAAAAAAAGAACAAGGTAAAGCTAATTATCAAGAAACTAAATTTAACTCATGATAAGAGACTAACCTGGATTTAGGAGATACAAATTCGATGGATTAGAGGAAATGAAACTTTGAGCAACAAAAACATAAATGCACAGAAGCATGAGAGAGATGAATATGGTGATAAAATGAAGTTAATCTTTCGCCATTGATTAACAAACGTTGGGAAGATCTAATGGCTGATAATGGAGACAGATCTACGTCTTGTCAACAAGTGTCAGAGAGTGATCTGAGTCGTCGAATTAAAAGGGAGATGAACGGTGTAGGATCATTCCGCCAATACACTAGTTGGACTGCAGAAGAAATAAATTAGGAAGTAACTAAAAGCTTAAACTATATGTTGAAGAGTTGGGATAAAGTGTGTGAGTATAACAAAGTGGCTCATTATGACAATACTAAAATGAAAAGTGTCCATGAATGTAAATCTCTCATCGCTATATCATTTTTTTCGCATGGTACAACGTTTAACCGTTTATTATTCACGTGTCATCGATACTGTTTTTGGCTCGGCCAATTAGTTAATATTTTCATTGAAGTGAATCTTCATTCAAATCAGTCTTAATTCATACTCCCTCCGTTCAGTAATATTTGACATTTTAGTGTTTTTATTTTGTGTCCTTATATTTGACGTTTACTGAATTCAATGCAAATAGTGATAGAAGATGACTTTCTTTTACCCTTGTATTATTAGCGTGATGTTATCATCATTTGACTCGATATATGATCTTGAAATAACTGAAAAGGTTAAAATAGAGATTCTATCAACTTCCTTATTTTACGTGCAGATATTTAGAACGTCAAATAAAACAGAACATAGGGAGTATCCTTTATACAAGAATTTATTATAATACAGAGTTTAAGAAACCTTGGATTTGATAGATACATATAAACTCTTTGACCACAGCAAGAATACAAACCTTCCAAATCTTGGAAGTGGAAAAAGAAGTTTTCATAAACTCATATGTTATATTTAAGATACCAAATCACACAAAAATATTAATGGTTCAAGTATCTAACATGTCTCTATATGTAGAAAAGGTAGTTTTCATATATGTAATGATTACAATAAACTACGTGCACACAAATAATCTAAATACAAACGTGTAAATTAAACATGAAATTAATTGTGATGTCTTAATTATACGATCTTAGCCTTCACTATATATAAAGGATTTTCTTAAATGTTGCATCTAAGCTTTTTATAAGTAACTAGATTTTCAACTCGTGCTACGCGCAAATTTATTTTAATAATAAGTTTTAGTTTATTTTACTTTTATAATAATAAAAGATAAATTGTTTATATAGATTTTTCTATGAATTTTTCTTTAAAGAATTATTTATTATTATTTTATTTAAGTTACATATAATTATAATTTTAAAATAACTATTATTTAAATATTTCTTTGTTTGTATATGTAATGAATAAGTGTATTATAAACATATTTATATTGTTTGATAATCATAATTTAAAAATATATATAGAATATTCGATGCATATTAATTATTTCTACATTTTTATGCATATTTTATTTTTTATTTTTATTTTTCTATTTGAGTGATATAAAACAATGTCCCATTTGTTCAATATCTAACTTTGTTTTGTATTTACCAAATTTTTACATGAGAATATATTTATTATATACTTATTGTGTACATATATATATTTGAAATACTTTTATTTTTTAATTCATATCTGATAGTATAATATTTAAGTTTGAATCCTAATAAACATTTTGACGAATTTAAATAGTGTTAAAGTTTTTTTAGATATAAGAAAAAGGGAAAAATATCTATAGAATTTTAACTAAAATTAAATAATAACTTTTGATAAAATAATAATATATAAAATTTCTAATATTAGATATATATCTACTTGATCTAGTTACATTATAAATTAATGTTGGGACTATGTTGTTTTATTAGTTCACATATATATTTTTCCTAATTTTTAGGAATGTGTCAAATTTCATTGTTTTTAGTTTATTGATTAATATTCTTAAATAATATAGTTTTCAATTGACTAATGTATAATGAATATTCTTCACATCTTTAATTTATGTTTTCACCAAGACTATACTATAGTGTCATTATTATTTGTTAATAGTACTAAATTTTAACGAATTTATTGTGATTTTTTGGCATATTTTTATGTTTTCATATATTTTTTTAATGTGAAATTAGGATGCTGGTCTGGTATATTATTAATGTTATATGTAAATTCTATGTGATCAGTTTAAATAATATATAACCTAAATTTTGAAATCATATATTTTTAGATTCATATTTTTTTTATTCATAAGTTTTGTGTTCTTTAAAAATTTTTTCGTTAGTTAATTTTATGTTAATTTTTCAACTATTTAATTTATATATTGAACTATTTTTTTGTTATTATTCGTTTTGTTTACTAAAACTAATATTGATTTCATTATTATATTAGAATAATATATTTATTAAATCTTCATTTTTTAAAATAATAATAAAATAATGATTTATAGTTTTGGTGCTTTTAAATAATATGTGAACACTCTTAATGATTTATAGCATCAAATTATGTATAGTAAATGGAATTTGTGAATATTTTGAATAGCTTATAACCTAAACTTTAAAAATCACATGTAAAAAAATTATATAGTTGAAATTGTTTGAAATTATTGCATTTTAATATTAGTTATCATTGTTGTTAGAAATGTTTATGATTATTTTCGAAAATATATAATATATTAAATTAAAATTATTTATAATTTTTTTAAGTTTACCATATGTGATATTTATTTATATTTTATTTTTAAATAAAAAATTTTGGTTATATTGAAATTTTTAGAAATAGAGATATAGCTATTTTCGATCTTATGTGGATACCCTCAATGGCTTATAGCCTCAATTTTTATATAGTATAGAACACTCTTAATAATTTATAGCATAAAATTATATATAGTAAATGTAATCTGTGAATATTGCATATAACCTAAACTTTAAAACCAAATTTGTTTAAAATGTATATAGTAAAACTGTTGGAAACTATTGCATTTTAAAAATAATTATCATTGTTGTTAGTTATTTTATGATTATTTTCGAAAATCTATAATATATTAAGTTAAATTTATATAATTCTTTTTTTATAAGTTTACCATATTTTATATTGATTTATATTTTATTTGGAATGAACGATTTTCGTAATATTGATATTTTTAAAAATAGTAAATTAAAAATTAATTTGTCATAATATGATTGGTTGATTTAAATTCTATGTGTACACTCTCAATGACTTATAGCCTCAACTTTTATATAATATAGAACACTCTTAATGATTAATAGCATCAAATTATGTATAGTAAATGTAATTTGTGAATAGTTTCATTAGCATATAACTCAAACTTACATGTTTTAAATTTATATAGTTAAAATTATTGGAAATTATTACTTTTTAAAAATAATTACCATTGTTGTTTGTTATTTTATGATTATTTTTCGAAAATCTATAAGTTAAATTATATATAATGTTTTATATTTATAAGTTTAACATATTTGATATAGATTTATATTATATTTGAAATAAACAATTTTGGTAATGTTTACATTTTTAGAAATAGCAAATTAAAAAAAAAAGTAATTTGTCATAATTGTTTTAAATCCTATGTGTTATCTTAAATGGTTTTATAACCTCAATTTTTATATAGTATAGAACATTGTTAATGATTTATAGCATCAAATTATATAAGGGGATTTTTCAAAAATACCATTTTCTTTGTACCACTTTTCATTTTTACCTTCATTAAAGAGACATTTTCAATATTACCATTTTTTTAAGGGGCAAATTTTTTTAAATTTAATTAGAATCCTAAATTTTAAATTTTTAAACCCTACCCTCACCCTACACCACCCCTTAACTCTATATCCTAAGTCTTAGATTAATTAACCCAAGGGTTATAAGTGTGTTTTTTCCTCTTAAAAATAAGGGTAAACATGACTAATGTATTTTTGAAAATTGGTACAAGGAAAGTGGTATTTTTGGCAATTTTTCCATTATATAAAGTAAATTTAATTTGTGAATATTTTCAATAGCATATAACCTAAACTTTAAAAACACATGTTTTAAATTTATATAGCTAAAATTGTTGGGAATTATTTTATTTTTAAAATAATTATCATTGTTGTTAATTATTGTATGATTATTTTTGAAATATATAATATATTAAGTTAAATTATATATAATGTTTTTATTTTTGTAATCTTAACATATTTGATATTGATTTATATTTTATTTTGAAATAAACGATTTTGGTAATATTAACATCTTTAGGAATAGTAAATTAAAAAAGTAATTTGTCATATTATGATTGGTCGTTTAACATCTTACGTGAACCCTCTCAATGGCTTATAAATTCAACTTTTATATAGTATAGATGTGTTATATGTATCAAATATATAAAATGTATTTTATGTAAACATTTCACCCCAAGGCATGGATCTTTACCTAGTGTCTAGGTATAGGGAGTGGTATGCTCGGATTAATCATTTATGCACAGTTACTTTCATATACCTAATTATTGAAATGAAAATTCCCTTTTTATAGAAACAACATCAGTTTTTACATTTTAGAAAAGAAGGCAAACAAAATTTTATTTGTTTGCTATCTGTAAGATAAAATAGAATGTAATTTTTTTGGTTTAAGATACAGAATTATGAAGTATCCAGAATGTAGTTTTTTTAGCATTGTGACAATAATTTAGTAATTCTATAATGTATTTTTCAAATTAAATTCTAAGAACAAATAGTTAATTTTTTAGTAGTTAGAAAGATTATATTTTTGAGGTTCTAGTTGCTTACATATAAAGTTGAAATCAATAAAAATAAATATGGAATATATTAGCATCAAAGAACATTTTTACAGTAGGTTAGATTTTGGGGTATATATATAAAATATTTTAAGACTCGTTTATTTTATTTTGAACTATTTAAAGACTCGTTTATTTTATTTTGAATTATTTAAAGACTCGATTTAATAGTATATTTTACCATTGTATCTTATCACCATTAGAAATTAAGTTTGGAATTTAAATATTAATTATATTTTTAATATGCATGAATGTTTTAGAAAACATATCCTTAAAACGGAAAAAGCAATTGTCATTATATTATTTGAGTGTGATTGGTTGAAGTGGAGTAATTAAGAGTAAATATAAAATAAATAGAGGTGATAGGAATTACAGTTTTTACTCAAAAAGAAGAAGAATATCTTACTAAAAATATTTCATCTTAGTCAACTCAACTGGTTTTATTCTGATTGGTTTTATTTAACAGGAATTCGGCTGAAATTGCTCATACAGTCACAGCTTTTGACTATTTGCTTTAATCTATCCTTTTTATAACGTTTTATAAGACTAAAATTGCATTTTGCATTTTTCATTTTTCTGAAGAACTAGTTCAACTTTATCTACATGCATTTTACCAAAAAGAAAACTATACCTACATGCAACTAAACAATTACACACAAAAGATTTAGAGAAATTGTCAAAAATACCATAAATTGTGTCGTTTAGTTCTTAAACAGAGTCAAGCTTGTTTTTAAATTCTCAATTAGAAAATAGTGTCAAGCAAAATGTCAGTTAATAGGTCAAACTACAAATCTAATCTATTAAAACAAGAGTACAAATAGGAAATACCCCTTAGTTTCCACGAAAATTACAATTTTCTGCCACTGATATTATCCCTACATCCAAACACAAATTAAATTACCTCTTACATGGACATATGCTCATAATAAGCTTATTACTAATTTGTTTGACCCAATAATTAAATTTTGTATATTTATAACCATAAATGAGTTTTATTATTTCTTTTCATTAGAGTCTATATCGCTACATCAAAACCATCTTTAAATTATTAAACCGAAAAATTGAATTAAATGTCAAAAACATATATCTTATATTCCAAAATAAGTCATTTTTACTTATATTCTAAAACATATATTTTAAGTGCAATTAGTACTTAACCCTAACTTTTTCTTAATAATTATTATTGAATGCCACTAGACTTAAACACAGTAGTTTAATAAATTAATAATTCTACCCAATTTTTTTTACAAAACCAAGTGCACCTAAACTCACGTGGTTTGTTATTGAATATGCCTCAGTTTAAAATTATTCTACAGAAGTCAAACAAATGTGATTCAATACTAAATATGACACGGTCTACAGGATCAAAACCAATAATTTAAAATTTGGCTCACCACATAAAAAAAATAATTTGTGTAAATACTTAAATACTTGATTTCGATCCAATATATATCATGATTAAAAAATCATTATCAATGAACTGGTTTAGCAAACATGTCATTTATACATAAATTAATAGGTTATCTGTAAACATGTCGAATACATAAATTAATATTGTAAAAGAAATAATTATAAGATAGACTATTATATGTAAATCCACCGGTTTAAATTCTGCATTCAAATTTTAGTTTAACCCACCTATATTTCGTATGTACACGATATTATTTACAATATATAAATATATTTAAATTATACATTATAAACAAACTAAACGTTTTTGGGCTATCAAAATCTTCTATATCTTACAAAAACATTCCTAAAATATAGACAATCAATTAATTTTTTTAACTTATCCATATTTGACAAATATTCATAATTTTTTCTGTTATCACTAACTATGGTGAGTATGTATTCTATAAATGACAAACATTATATCCATACTTTGCCCATGCGATCTTAGCAATTAATTAACCATATATATTTTTAGCTAAAATTTACAAATATATGCTATTAATTGTATTTGTTTTAAAAAGAAATAATATACTATATATGTCTCTCAAATCTAGCCATCTATACTATTAACTTATGTATTAGTACAAATCATGGACACATTATTAATATAAGGGTCTGTCTAGAATGACGATACATATTATCGTAAAGAGAATAATAATTTAATTGCTTACCATTAGCTAACTTATTTGTTAAAAAGTAATCAACAAAAAAGAAAATGAGTGAAGTTGTAACACCGACAAAAAGTTACAAACAAACAAAAATTAGGTATAATTTCCTTAAAAAATGTGTTTGCCAATAATACTTGGGTTTCTACAAAATTTAGTTATTATTCTGGCCATCTTTGTTACAATTTTTATCATAATTATCCATTCAATTTATTTGTATGATCAGGTGGGTTTAGTATAATTTATTAATATCATAGCTATTTTGTATGTGTATATAGATTTTACAAATAACAAAACAATGAAAAATATTTTATAAAATATATTTTTGGATTATAACAGATTGAAGTAAGTATTTGTTTTAAGAAAATACACCTCCAACTAAAACATATTATAGTTTTAATATCTTCATAAATTTAACATATATTATATAGAAATCATAATAACAATATGTAAATATTATTTTACATTATTATTTATATAACTAAAATTTATATTTTAAAAATATTTAATTTATATTGCTAATAAATTGTGGAATTTAGTGTCAACGTATTTATATTAGATTAATTATGCCAAAACATATCCATAAATTAATTCATATTAATATATTTTCCAATCATTAGATATCAATGTAAAACAAATTTATTCAATATATTATATGAAACAAAGCCCAATTTTAAACAGTATTTATATTATAGAACATATAATTATATAATGGTGACATGAAAAACAAATATCAATATTTAACAAAAAGTGAAAATCATCATTTGTGCGAACGCACAGATCAATATCTAGACTTTGATTAATTTAATACTCATCTCTACCTATGAAGGATAATATCATGATTTGTTGATTACAATTTTATTAAATATATAATTAGCTTTCACAGTAAAACAAAATATAAACTATACATTACTTGATGTATAAACTTAATTTTTTTCTTAGTTTAAATTTTATAATATATTTTCTTAAATAACTCCACTTTCAGGTCAAATACATGTTTTATATTTTTTATTTTAATTTTAAAAAATCATTTATGTAATGTTTTATTTTGTAAAAATACATATATATACACATATTTGGATTTAAATTCAATAAAATATATTTTAAAAAAATATGTAAAAGCAGTGTATTAATACATAGTTACAATTTTTTTAAAAAAGAAATTACATATTAACTGATCCAACATACATCAAATAAAAACATATATAACACAATACAATAATGAAAAATATAATTTTAACAAATTGCTAAAGTAACACAAATAAAAACGTTAAAAGAAAATAAAATTGATGTGTTTTGAAATGTTTATAAGTCGAAAAGAAACACCCGCGCGGGCGCGCGGGTCCGATCCTAGTTTTAAATTATTTGTATAAACCTTCTAGACAAAGACAATTTAAAGATTATTACAAATTCTCTAGCTCTAGTTCATTATGAGTGTGATTGGATCTACGTAAAAGTTTACTCTATTTTTTACTTTTACTCTAAGTTCAACCTATTTTTGTCATCAAAAAAAAAGATTTGAGCCCATTTACTCCAAAAGTGGAAGGAAATGGATAAAAGTAGTGTCTTTTTTTCTCCATTTTAAACAAATGGAAAGTTTTAATCCAATTTTGTGTGGATATTTTGCAAAATTGACTCAAAACTTGAAGTTAAATACAAAACTAACTTTTTTTGGGAATTTTGACTTGTCTTATTCACCCCAGAAGTTTTTATTATTCACGAAAATATCACTGAAATATTTTAATTAAGTCTTCAAAAATTGTATTTTACTCTATCATCCTCATCTTCATTAATTATTTACGAAAATACCATTGCCATCAATTCACCTAACAACCATGAATAACCAATATAAAGCTCGTAATGCATCAAAAAATCGATTTTCACTCATTCTATCTTATATCTTATCCACAAAAACTACACCTCTCTCAATTTATCTATATATTCATCCAAAAACCTAAGGTTTTTTATTCTAAAGTTTCTAAGGTTCATATAGTCATGCAAGCTCATGATTCTTGGTCATTAACGATTGAATAGTTGTCTTGGTGAAGTTTTCTGTATTTGGACAACTTTTTTTGTCAACATCCCATTTTACATTAGATCAAGTATTGTTTAGACGATTTGATTCTCCGAGGAGCACTTTCGTCTGTCTGTGTTTGATCTATATTGGAGAAAATACGGTCTCTAGATCTAGCTTCTTTTGCTAAAAAATCCGCTCGATCATTCCTACTTTGAGGTATATGTGTCAAAATCTTCCTAGAGATACTGGTACAACTCAATTTCTGATGCAAAAGTTGGCCAATCCAAGGGGTTCAGGATCATATCCAAAAGATCAGAATAATCCGTCTCGAACCGAATTGAGGTCATCCTCATATCTCTCATACAAGTAGCTGCCCAAAGCAACCCTTTCATCTCCGCATGTAAAGCGGAAATGCTCCTAAAACATGCTCGTAATCTGAAAGTTTCCAAGCCCCTATGATCCTTAAGGCTCCACCCTACTCCACTCATCATGCCATTGTTGATCCATGAGGCATTTATTTAACAGGTAGAGATTCGAGGTGTCCCAAGGGCCATAATCTCGATTTCTGAAGACGAAAGGTCTTCCTGATCCTCTTATGGTTCCTCCTTTTCGTTAGCCTTCCTCCAACATTTTGCCTCCAGGGAGGCCAGTTGGAGAGTATCCATTGGAGATACGACTTTTCCATTAAAGAATTTGGCGTTCTTTGCTTTCCAGATATACCAACATATCCATGGAAAAGTATCAAATTGTGGTCTAAATGGAGCCACCTCTTTTCTTTTCCAAAATAGGAAATTCATGTTTTGCGCGCCATCTTTGCTCAACCTTGCACTCATAAGGCCTTGAACCACATCGTGCTCCACCATACTGATGATCTCTTGGTTTCATCCAGTCTTCTTATTGTCCTATCTGAATGTGAGTATCGATCACCTCCAGCACGAGATTAGTAAGATGTAGCATCAATGTATATACTCCTATCAGTATGAGAAAATCCCATCACATATGAGGGCCGAGAGTGATGATCAGATGATTGTTGTTCCCTCAACAAAGGCTGACGAGAAATTTGTTCTTATGGTAGTTGAAACCGAGCAAAGACCTCAGTTCTTTCTTGTTGTTGACTCTGAGAATTAGTTACCATGGACAATAACCTTTCTCATGTGAAAGTGCACCACAAGTTGAGCAATGCTTAAATAGAATATCATATTTAGTCTCAATCGTAACCTCTTCACCCTCGGGAGATTGAAATTTCCTTTTGAACTGGAGGGGTAAACGAGAATCGATATCAATAAGCATTCGCCCTTCTTAAAGCTCAATTGTGTCAACATGACTTATCCTCCCACCAATACTCTTCATATTTTTTATTGTCCACAAGTGTAGAGGAACTCCAGTCAGACAAAACCAAAATGAGATGATCCAAGAGTAATCATCATGAATGATTGGTTCCCAGCATACCAACACAAACATACAATAGTTATAGTGAAAATGGCTCATTCTCAGGAAAGAGCTATCATTCTTTGATGAAAATTTGAAGAGAAACTTTCCATTCCCCAAATCATTGGTAGTGATATGGTTTTGCGTTCCCCCACTGATGGGGTATTGTCTAAATCAATTTTTCAACATTTTGTTTCTTGGGATTTAAGATATTGTCGATAAGAGACAGTACGATACTCCTTTGTGACATGTGAATGTCTTGTTCGGTTAACTGAATCGGGGCATTGTCATCCTCATTATAGATTTCTTTTCCTTTTATGTCTGCCATATGAGTAGGCTTAGATTGAAACCTTGACCCCCTATCAGATTATCGAGATCACTAATGTTTCTCAAAAAAATTAGAGCCCTTGCAGAGCTGAAGAAACAAATTGTACCATCAATGATCTTACACAATTGTTCTATATTGATTGAACTGAGAAAATGCAAATAGTGAACGAGCACTAGTATCAACTTTGGAAATGAGAACATGATGCAGAGGGTTGTAGTCGTCGAGGAGAAGATCAGACGTTGATGTAGCAGGAGATCGAAGACATCGAGGCAACATAAAGGATGAAACAAGGACCGGCTGGTAATCACTACGTCAACGGACATTATGATTATATGGAGATCAAAGTTTGAAGGGAAATTTTAATTTGAGAGTTGAGACAACAGAGATCAATCCATATTCAGACGTTAGTTATTTGAAGGAGTCGCCAAGTGGAGATCTTCCAAAAAAATAAAGAGATCGCTTGAATCACAAAAAGTGTCTAGTAGTCTTTCCTGTGATGATAAAACTGATGCTAAGGACGTCGTGGTGGAGGATTGCCATGAGCTAGATTTGAGAATCGCTATCTTAATCGCCAAAAATCGTAGGTACTTTATATGTTAGTTTAGATTAATAAAAATAATCAATAGAATTTTCTTGATCACGTAATATAAAGAATCCTATCAATTTTTTTAATTGTCCTATCATTGCTATCAATTATGATATAGAGAATCAATTATATGAGGTAAGAATGACTTTATTTTCGAAAAATATTCGATATCGTCATCATACTTTGTCATTTATTAGGTTTTTCGAATTAATCAATGTTCTCCACAAAATTCGGCGAGAAAAAGACCAAAACCAAATCTCGGCGAGGTCACTTTCGTAATTCTCATCAAAATCCATGTCCATTTTCTCAGCTCAGAAAACAAAACAAAACAAAAAAAAACGGGCGAAAAAACTATTAAAAGAATAAATGATTTGATCTTCTTTCCATAGTTAACAGACAACGGAGCTGCTTACGTGGTCTCCAATCTCATTACTGTATTTAGATCCAAACTTTGTTTCTTTCTTTTGTTTTTGTTTTTGTTTTTTGTTTTTTTGAGATCGAATCTTATGGGTAAAGTGGCTGTTGGTGCGACGGTTGTCTGCGCTGCGGCGGTCTGCGCGGCGGCTGTGTATATCGTGCGGAGGAGGATGCAAAGCTCAGGGAAATGGGCGCGTGTGATAGAGATCCTGAGGGTGATGGAGGAGGATTGCGCAACGCCAATCGGGAAACTGAGACAAGTGGCTGATGCAATGACCGTTGAGATGCATGCCGGTCTCGCTTCCGAAGGTGGTAGCAAGCTTAAGATGCTTATTAGCTACGTCGATAATCTTCCTTCTGGGTACCTCTTCCTTGATCCCCAATTTTTCATAATTGGATTGAAAAAATAAGATAATTTGGCGATTTTTCTGGAATTTTATCTGATTTTTTAGATAATTGATACATTTGTTTTGGATAATGTCATGAGTTTCATGCTTTGTGATTCGTTTGGATCAGTTTAATTTCGACGACACTTGTTTTATTGTGATTAAAAGTTATTGAATTTCAGTAATTAAAATTGGATATTGAATCATAGTATCTCTTGAGTCTATTCCAGTCTAGATTCTTTGCCTTGGAGTATCTGCATTTTGTTTCTTTCTAACTGCAACATAGTTCATAGGTTTTGATGTCTCACTGTTCCATGATTTTGTTCACCTTTTTAAATAAATTTAGAGGCTGACAAAAAAAATTTAGATAGTTTTCTTTTACCTTTTGTGTCTTTTTTTTAATCCTGGTCTTGTTCCTAGGTTCTTGTTTCTTTCATCTCTGGCTAGCTTTACCTGTTTTTGTAGAGAAAATGAAAGAGCTAGAGAATATATGAGTAGTAGAATATTTTACTAAGAAATAAGCACCTGAACATGTCCAGAAGATCTGCCCTTAGATATACTTATAGGTGGATTTTACGGCAAGTTTGGTCTCTGTATATTCTAAAAGTATGACCTTTGTTCAACTCTGGCCTCTGTTTGCACAACAAGATATATTTGTAACAGTGGTTTATCTAGTAGCCAAGGCGTCTCCAATTCATTCTAAGTCGAGCAGATCATTACTTAGGGTGAAGTATGAGTATAGTTTCAGTGACGCCTGTTTGTTTTGAGTAAACTTAGTTGTAAGTAACTCTAATTTTAAGTATTGTTTTCACAGGGATGAACATGGTTTCTTTTATGCGCTGGATCTAGGAGGAACAAACTTTCGTGTCATGCGTGTCCTTCTTGGTGGCAAACAAGACCGTGTTGTCAAACAAGAATTTGAAGAAGTCTCTATTCCTCCTCATTTGATGACTGGTGGTTCAGATGTCAGTTACATGACCAGAGGTTTTCTGTTCATTTTATGTTTGGTCCATGTCTTTGTGTATTGATTATATTCTGCTAATTGTGGAGACAGGAACTGTTCAATTTTATCGCTGAAGCACTTGCAAAGTTTGTCGCTACAGAAGGAGAGGACTTTCATCTCCCAGCGGGTAAGCAAAGGGAATTAGGTTTCACTTTCTCGTTTCCGGTTAGGCAGACATCTTTGTCCTCTGGCACTCTCATCAAGTGGACCAAAGGCTTCTCCATTGAAGATACAGTTGAGCTTCATTACCCTTCACTTATATCAAATTTATTACAAAGCAGCTTCTATGTTTCCCATGCCTGTCAACCTTCATGAACCTTGTTCTTGATGTAGCTAGATAGACGAAAAATTACATTCATTGTTTTGTCATTTTAAAATCAACTCTTGATAAGTTGGTGCTCTCTCTGAACCCTGTTTCTGGCGATTGTGTAGGTTGGACAAGATGTGGTCGGAGAGCTTGTTAAAGCTATGGAAAGAGTCGGGCTTGACATGAATGTCACAGCCCTTGTAAGTTTTCTTCTTTTTTTTTTTCTTAATCTATTAATTTGTTAACGATTCCTTTTATCTATTTGTAAACTTTTTGCAGGTTAATGATACTGTTGGAACACTTGCTGGTGGTAGATACTACAACCCGGATGTTGTTGCCGCTGTTATTTTAGGCACTGGCACAAATGCAGCTTATGTCGAACGTGCACACGCAATTCCAAAATGGCAGGCTTAGTTCCCAAATCAGGAGAAATGGTTTGTGTTCTTTGTAACAACATAACAACTTCAGTTGAGGCTCTTGAACTATTTGAATCTTACTATGCACTTCAATGTAGGTGATCAACATGGAGTGGGGAAACTTCAGGTCATCACATCTTCCATTGACAGAGTACGACCACTCTCTAGATTTTGAGAGTCTGAATCCTGGTGAACAGGTATGAGCATTGAAACTCTTCTGGTTTTCAAGTTACAATGGTAGCTCACTAAGATTCTTTCTGCCTTTTCCCTAGATTCTTGAGAAAATCATTTCCGGTATGTATTTGGGAGAAATCTTGCGTAGAGTTCTTCTTAAAATGGCTGAAGAGGCTGCTTTCTTTGGCGACTCTGTCCCACCTAAGCTGAGAATACCATTCATCATAAGGTTTATTAACTTCTTTTACACAGTCATCTCGGAGTACTTGCATCAAATCAAAAGTCTAATAATCAGTTTACTGTATGCAGGACCCCAAACATGTCTGCTATGCACAGCGATACTTCTCCGGATTTGAAGGTTGTTGGAAGCAAGTTAAGGGACATATTAGAGGTTAGAATCTTCTATGCATAACGCTACACACTAACATATATAATGAAGTCTCAACGAAGTTACTTTTGATGATCTCTCAGGTCCCTACGACTTCATTGAAGATGAGAAAAGTTGTGATCAGTCTCTGTAACATCATAGCTAGCCGGGGAGCTCGACTATCTGCTGCAGGGATCTACGGAATACTCAAGAAAATAGGAAGAGACGCACCCAAAGATGGAGAAACACAGAAATCTGTGATCGCCATGGACGGTGGACTGTTCGAGCACTACACTCAGTTCAGTGAGTGTATGGAGAGCTCATTGAAAGAGTTGCTTGGAGATGAAGCATCAGAGAGCGTGGAGGTGATTCATTCGAATGATGGGTCTGGCGTTGGAGCCGCACTACTCGCTGCCTCGCACTCTCAGTACCTCGAGGACTCTGAGACAAGTTGAGTAAACACTTTCATGGCTCCATAGGCATGGAAAAAGGTAAAAGACCTTTGTGTTTATCTTATTAAAGACTCTTTGTTTGCTTTTAGGGTTAAAACAAATAAAAGAGATTAAGGTCAGTCCTTTCCTATGAGGAATTATTATTTTTTGTTCAGGAACAATAATAATAAACCCTGGATGTCTTCTTCAGGGTTGACCACTGTTGTAGAACTATATATTTCGAGAGTTCTATATATAAATGATCATATTCACTTTTTTCAGATTACAAAAGCAGATTTTACTGTTGTTTTGGATGCATCTTTGCCTTCAATTTTCCAGATTCTAAGGAAATGCATTTTCTAGTTATCATTGTCATTGAAAGATTTGATGGAAAGAGCAATTTTGACAATCTGGTGATGTTGAGTTCAACATTCATACATACTTTTGCAGGATTGATGCTTTCCTCTAACAGTCTTTAGGTCAGTGCTCGCCTTAAGTATATGGAGATTAGAATGTTAGAGAAGCTTGAAAGGGTTAGATAGTTTTCGAGTTTTAATGTACAGAGATTTGGCAAACGAAGTAGTGGTAGTAGAGGGAAGTCTAGATTAGTATCGAGAGCTTTCCAACTATCGAGAAGTGACCGTTGGGTGAGAAATCTGATGAGAAACCAGTGGAAGAGAGGTCGAGAGTCGTATGCTCTGTATGGAGTAAGTCCAGTGTTAGCTGCACTCTCTACTTGGAGACGAGTCGTATGCTCTGTATGTTCAAGAAGGTTTAGAGAAACTTCTAAGATCCAGCTAAGATCCATGAGTCTTGAAACTCTCCAAAGAGTCGGGGTTAGACATCAAGAAAACTTCCAACCATGATCTTAACATGGTTGCTGTATAGATCTAGGTCACTGTTCCACATAACTTAGGCGCGACAATAAGGTCTGCTTACTTGTTTTTTGGAGCCACAGGCAAAGGTGTTGTGGTATGTTCCTTCCAAACGCCGATAAAAGACGTTCCTACCATTAGCGTTTGAAGTATGCTTTTACAACTATATTATGAGATCATGAAAATGCTTTATGTTTGGAACGTTTCAACTCTTCTTTGTATAGTTTATTCATATGGAAACGCAACGCAAAAGTTGGGGTTTGAAAAGAACTGAGATCAAACTTTATTTCTCTAAAAACAAATATTGATTGAGACAAAACACCAAGGGATGTGCATGTGCTAATGCTCATATGGCCTTTCGTACTAATAATAGTTAGTATTTTAACTTTTGCGCCTGTGTGTGCTTTATGTGCATGTGTAATCTTTATTGTGATGATCATGAGTTGTGTACCACCACTATATCCTTATATTAGGGTTTCATTGGTAGGTTATCATGAGTTGGGTACCACTCTATTCTTATAAGGGCCCGGCTCTGTCTATTTCAGCATGATAATTTGGGTATATCTAGGATTTGATTGACATCACAGTTCAAGGTGTTTAGATTTTCAGAAGTAAAATCGTCTTTTTGGTTACAACCGGACATGTGAATTCTTCAAATAGGTGGTTCAAAATTGAAATCAAGCGGCCAAGAACCGTTTGTTGTCGGATGTTTATGAAGGCTTTGTAATAAAAGAAACCATAGTTCTCTGTCACATCCTTATGTAAAGCTTTTAGGTTTAAATCTCCTTTAATCTTTTATGGTCTAGAAGACCCTAGGACATGCACCATGAATTTCAAAAGTAAAATATCTTATGATAATCCTAAAAATAATTGTCACAAAAATAATATTTAAAGACAAAATGAGTTTTATTATAGGGTGAAAATATGCGTTTATATCTTTAGGTTAATTAATCTAAACTTAGTGTTTAAAATTATCAGGTGAGATTTTCGAAGTGAGATTAATTTTTTTTAAATAAAATTTTTAGAATAAAAAGAGTTATTTCAGTTATTTTTTCTTGAAAAATATTTTGGTAACAAAAACTTAAAAATAAATATTTAAGAAAATTGTTCACTTATATAACCTTTTGAAGTTTTTCCCAAAAGAAAATAAACCTAGTGAAGTCAGCTTCTTTCGATACACTTTAATTCTTGTACACAAGCAACTCAATTTGAATTAGTTTTAGTTCAGTGATTGTTTGAACGTGATGCCCCCAAAAGAAAAAACTCAATCTGATATAATTAGATTTTTAAATTTGTAACTATAATTTTTAGAATAGTTCGAAGAAAGAATAACAAAAAAAATTGATTAGAAAATAAAAAAAATAGTTTTGATGGCCTACGCAATATAGTGTCTATTCTTATACTTATACAAACTTAGCAACCCAGTGATCTCATTTAACTAGAAAACTCATCTAATAGGCCATCTAGTTTGGTTTTAACTAAATTTGATGCATTAAATTTTAAAAGTAATAAGAGTTTACAATTGTTAGGCATTAATCTTACAATTGAAAAAGCATACATTTGAGAAAAATAAATGGGATAAAGTTCCACAAAGAGACAAGATGATTTGGATTGGAGAGAAGGAACTTGGTATGAATTAGAAGATACTCCTAATATCATGGTTCACATTAAGCCGTCTAGGTTTCCCACCAAATTATGATTTGAAAAATATAGGAAGCCAACAAAATAATATATATAGTCACATCAAAGAAGAAGATGCATGGGATATACTTAGACGAAACATATATGAAATGAAATTTGGTTGTCACGTATAAATATAAAGGTTTTTAAATAAATAAAAAAGCACATGTATCTAAGCTGTCACCACTTGTGATACTCTGGTTGGAAAAGGAGGACATGATGGTCCCCTCTCCTTGAGAGATTCTACATAACATTCTGGCATCTTTGCCGCCAAATTACTTCATTATTAAATTAACAATATATTCAGTAAGAACAATCCTTCATGAGAAAGTTAAACTTCAAAGAGGTTACGAGCAAAGTATTTTTTTTATGCGTCTATGCAAAATAAGCGATTGAGGCTATATGAGCTTTTTAATCTGATATAGGGTTATAATGGCCAAAAAAGGTTGTCATGGTAAACATATTTCATCAATATTTACAAAAAGAAAATTATTTAGTTGTTTGAACAAAAAAAATTGTTTAGTTGAACCACTAGTCGCTAACCCAAATTTAAAATAGTATGATTCTATGTAGAACAAAACCTTGTCCAAAACATATGTATTGTAGCTGATCATAACATTTGTAGAGTTTAAAACAATTATATTATATATACCAAACTAGGTGATTATCCGCGCGTATGCGCGAAATGAAATTTATATACTAATAATCGTTGAATATTAATTTTGATCATTCAACCATCATGTCATAAGTCTTCAAACGTAATGTCATGCACCATCATTATAAGGTTGATGAGTAAGGTCATATTTGCTGGTATTTTTTTTAAACTTATTTAATTTACATTAGGCTTCAACGATGTCATCTAGATGTTATAATTTATCATCTCACTTTGATATGAAGAGTTGTATTTTTGAAATGATATGATGAAATAACAGTTGAGATCGTGCTTATGCGGAATGAACATTAATTATGTATACAAATTATTATACATATAATTATTTATTTTATGCTCTAATTATATTGAATAATTGAGAAGCGAGTAACTATTATCTATATAATTAAACTAGAGTAAGAACATAAATAAAAATAATTCCTCTTTTTATTTACATTTAGTTTTGTAGGTAAAAACTCAAAATATCATTTATTTATTTATATGTTATATAATTTAAATTAAATGAAATTGATATAGATATATAGTATATTTTAATATAAATATTTATTAATTAAGGTTTTGTACTCATATGATTTTATTAACATTTTTATATTTGCTGTAACAAAATATTATTTTTATTAATATGAACATTTATTAATTTAGGCTTCTTACTAAATGGAAATTTTGAAATTAACATGTTTATATATGACATATATTAAATGAAATTGCATATTTATATAAATTTTATGATTATTTGTATCTTGTTATAACATAAAAAAATAAACCATTGATCACAATTTCAATGTAGATTTAACAGTCTTAGTAATTTATAATAATTAAAAAAAATTTAAAAGATAAAGAAAATTCTATTTATGTTATACGTTTAATGTAATTTTTTATTTATTTTAAAATATATAAATTAAAAAAATGATGGCGGATAAAAAAATTGTTATTGAATAATCTTTATTATTCAGAATTATTAATTATCATTAATTGTTAATCATATTAGGTAAATTCCGTTATTTTTATTTAAAGAAAGACTGAACAATATTCTTTTAATGTTAATAATGTTTATAATATATAAGGGATGTCCAATGACATAAAATGTAATTAATCTAGTAAGAGATGAATTTTGAATAGAATGTGTGAGAAGCCTTACACACATCATAATGGTAATCTTGTTAATATATTTCACTTTAAAGGTTACTTATTAAAAATGCTACTCTTTTAATATATAGGGGATGTTCCATATATATATTAGCCGATTTAAAAATCAGATATTTGATACAGATAGTATCAATTATTTGAATTTTGGAACCAAATTATACCTATTTCATATGGCTGTTTCCCAAAATAGGCCTGGTGCACAATCAAAAAAGAACTATACATAAAAATGCTTCTTTTAAAAGAAAAAAGCGTTTCACGCGGATCTCAAACGGTTTGGAAAATTGAATGGCACAATTGATGATAGATATGTTCATCAACCCGTAAAATATCTTTCCTTAGTGTTACAAAAAAAAACTTTCCTTACATATTATTTTGCTAAAAACATGTCTTAATTAGGTCACAGGACAGGAAGAAAAATCTTCCTTAATTAAGTAGTGTTCACAGAAAGAATGTAGATAGTGGCAAGTCTTAATTATCAAAGATAATATATTTGGCAGAATATATTTCTTTATTAAGTTGAGGCCAGTAAGAAAAACCTTCTTAATAAGTCTAAAAATGAAAAAAAAATGTATTACTTTACAGCAAATATTAATAAAATTAAAATAGGAAATGTCAATTTTTGGAATTTAAAAATAAGGGAAGAAAAGGGATGTGTCGATGATTGAATGGTGAAACCAAATTTGAAATAGTTTTTTCACTCTGGATTCTCGCTGCTCCGTCAATGGGCCATCTCCCAAATTCCACGACTCTAATTTAGTTCCGAAGATAGATAGATTGTTCAGACACGAATTTCAAATCTAGGGTTCCTCCTCCATTGTTCTTGCTTCTTCTTATCATCGTCTTCGCGAGGAAAGGAGGAGGCTTGAACACTCGGAGAGCAAGAGGAACAATCTTTAATGTCAACATTAGACTCGATGGATGCGATTCTTTTCTCTCTCAGCAGAGCCTTCTGCACCCCTTTCTCCGTCTTCGTTCAGATCCAGGTCAGCTTTTTGTTATCAATGTTCAGATCGAATCAAGATGAAGTCTTTATGGTTTCCTTTGAGGACCCTTATCATCAAGTTATGATTTTTAGTGTCTTTGTTATACTTACTTACTGTTTGTTTATTTTCCTCAGGGATGTGTTATATGCTTACTCCTTGCTCTAGGCTGGTTAATGGCTTCATATGTCAGGTAGGTTAGGGTCTGTTCTTTATAATCTGCGTCTTTTTTTCTTATTCTGAATTGTGTGTGTGTGTGTGTGTGTTGTTTCCCTTCTAAGGAACCGAGAGGTTAAGAGAATTAAAAACAGCATGAAAGCAGGAAACAGCTTTGCTTTCCTCTATCAAGATATCAACGAACTTGAGCATTCTAGGCAGGCTAAACTTCCCAGAGTTTCCGTTATCATGCCTCTCAAAGGTTTTGGAGAACACAATTTGCACAACTGGAGAAGTCAGGTTAGTCCCACTATCATTCTCTTCTGTTTCTTGCTAAAAAAGTGTCTTGCTTCCCCACTTTATTGTTAATCTTGATTATTATGTTTGTGTAGATTACCTCTCTCTATGGTGGACCATTGGAATTCCTATTTGTTGTAGAAAGTACTGAAGACCCTGCTTATCATGCTGTTTCTCGTCTATTATCTATGTATCAGGTACATACACGTTTTTGACTTGTTTTTACAGGAAACCAATGAAAGTTCTGTC
Organism: Moricandia arvensis; assembly: GCA_905132765.1. NCBI lineage: Eukaryota > Viridiplantae > Streptophyta > Magnoliopsida > Brassicales > Brassicaceae > Moricandia > Moricandia arvensis. The sequence goes on from CAJHQP010004098.1 coordinate 50,279, forward strand.
TACAAAAAGATCGATTCACAGTCAATGTGGCTTAGTCTGTACTGGCTTCAGAGCTTTGCTCATTAGTAATGCGTTAATGTGTGCAGGATCATGTTGAAGCCAAGGTTGTTGTTGCTGGTTTAGCAACGACTTGCAGCCAGAAAATTCATAATCAGTTGGTATGTATGATCAGCTAATTTAATCTTTTTAGTGGTTGACTTTCTTTGGTTACACTAGTGTATTACTTTCTCTCTCTCAATATTCCATCTCTTCGTTGTAATTGTAACTACTCTTGGCTAACTGTAAGCACAATCATGAAAAGCCAAACTATCTTTCAATATACGTTTTTTCATTTATGTTCCTTTATTGGCTTTTTCTAACTTTTTTTCTTATTTGGTTTATGCTTCGTGAAGATTGGAGCTGAGAAAGTACATAAAGATACCAAATATGTGTTATTTTTGGACGATGATGTTAGACTGCATCCTGGAACAGTTGGAGCTCTCACGGCTGAGATGGAGAAAAATCCAGAGGTAGTACCCAAACTATATAGTTCTTGAATTTTATTCTCTAAAACTTTTCTTCTTTCTGTTTCTTTTAATATGTATCAGAGGCATATCCAATGATAATAGGCCCTTAATTATGTTTACTTTTGTTGATATTATTTCACAGCAATGGTTATCTCTTGCAGATATTTATTCCAAACTGGGTACCCTCTAGACTTGCCCTCTGGAACTCTTGGAAGTTATTGCATCTATGAGTACCACATGGTACAGCGACATCTTTCTTCCTTCAATTCTGTTTGTATATAGTCACTGGCTTCCCTATTCATGCGTCTCTGTTCTTCCATGTTTGAGCTAATTCTCTTTACAGCCTTGCTCAATGGGATTTGGCGACTGGTGGGAGAACATTCTTTTATGGGGAGGATGCATGATGGTATGTAAATAGCATGATAGATCATGTTTCTTTTGTTTGCTCTGTGCTACATCTAATTTTGCTGATTATTTTCACCTATTTGTAGATGCATGCTGATGATTTCAGACAAGATCGATATGGTGTTGTCTCTGGCTTACGTGATGGTGGATATTCAGATGATATGACACTTGCCTCTCTAAGCAGGTAACATTTTCTTCTGAATTCCCCTCTATTTGGTCGCCTGATATGACGCCTATTGTATAGGTAGTTGATAGTTTTCTTCTTGTTTCCACTCACCTGTTTTCTTTTCTCCAGGTGCTCACAAGAGGCTCATTACATCTCCTCCGGTTGCTGTTTTTCCTCATCCTCTTGCAAGTGAATCTAAGTTTTGGACGGTACATACTCGTATTTCACTTGTTTGAATCCGCCAAATGTACGGAATTTTTGGATGTTTGACCATTCTTCCTAACTATTTCCTAGGTACTGGAACTACTTGAGAAGCAAACTTTTGTGCTAGATCTTACATATCCAATGTTAACTGGATAATGAACAAGGTTTTGTTTGCCGTCCACTGTTATCTATCATGGGGTTTTGTTGCACCATATATTATGGCTGTCATCCACATCACATCAGCTTTTGAGAATCTACATTAAGGGCTCTCATCAAACTTGAAGACACAACCACTGCTTCTGGTGGTGAGGCATACTCTTCCTCTTACTTTGGTGGGTTATGTGTTCTAGATAATGATCGTGGTGCCACTTTGATTGCTTGTTTGTTCGAGGGGAGGGGGGCAATATCAGAGTGTTTATTGCATGTGGAAGCATATAGTGATTTTTATATATTCAACTTAAAACTGTAGGATTGTATGCTTGTCTGTGGCTAACATACTGACCTAGAAGGATGAGGTTCTGTGCAGGTATGTCTCTTGTTATTATGTTGGCAAATCTGCACCTTCATGGAACTTCTTTCAATGTGGAATTTGACAAGACGAGAAGTGGACGCGTGTGCAATCTGTTCATCCCCCGAGGCTCCTCGTCTCTCTCTTGCACCTTACAACTGCGGGACTGGTACGTGCTTTTCAACCCCCTTTATTGATTAGTTCAATAATGATGATAAAATAAGAGAGAGGTAAGGAAGGTTTATGGGTTTGATTTATGGGTTGCAGATATTCATAGCAATGCTAGTGGACAACTTTCTATACCCGATCTCAGCATTCCGTTCTCACTTTTCTCAATCCATAAACTGGTCTGGGAATCAGATAGCCACTTGAGAAATGGAAAGGTTTTTCATAGGTAAGTCACATTGGTGAATTTTAAGTAGTGCCCTTCTGATCTTGAAAGTGTTGTTTGAGAATGTTTTCTTGTGATGTGATGGGATAACAGATTGAGAGAAGGAATGATATGGTACCAGCAAAGACTGATTTAGGAGGGAAACACTTGTATATGGTAAGAAGGGAGCTCCACAGAAGTTTCTTCCTCTCTGTAAGATCTCATTGGGAAGAAAATTCTCGACGCTCACTGGCTCGACAACCAACACGAAGTTTGAATGTTTGATAAAGTTCAACCAAAGCGCGTTTTGTTAATACCAGCTATACAGTAGATAGCAAAAGTCTACTCATTGATCTTTAGACTTAAATGTGTTTGTCCGACGATTCTTTTACCAGTCAGTGGACTGTGAGAAGGGAAGATTTGTCTCGATGTTTTTATTAACCTTTCTATTTTCGCTTGGGATATCAAAATGTTTATTGGTGTCTGGTGATAGTTAAGAAAGGCACTGATTCCCTCTGGGATTTTTAAATTATGAATTTTCCCTCCTGTTGTTTTATCCTTGCTCATACTATCCTCTTTTGTCCATTTATATACCAGTGCATATGTTATCATTCTAAGTGACCAATGCTGTACATAAAGGCTTAAGATTAGACTCGAGACATAGCCAAAAAAGCCAAAGCTAGAGTGGTAAAATCTTGCCAGTATTAGGTAGCGAGAGAGTAGCAGGCTACATGAGATAATTTACTTCGTGTTGAACATTAAGACCAGTTCATTACTGAAAGAAATTACACTGGAACAAGTGATCAGACAAATTAGCCAAGCAGACATCTGAGCTGCAGAGACCACACGCAGGGTTGTATAAGCATGCCTACATCCCTGCGCATCTGCCGCACTCTGAGACATACTCTAACAGAGACTAGAATAAACACTTCAGCTGCTACTCTCATTGTTTCATTCTATATATAGAGTTAATCGTATACAATGGGCAGTAACTACTTTTTGATCTTAGTAACGTCAATCACTCCAGTGTCTGTAGTACACACAAATGGAATGAGACTCGGAGAATTTTTAATTCATAGTTATCATTTTTATTTCATTTGGTAAGATAAAAACAAATAAAGTTTACAAACTCCTTGCTCTACAAGAGGGCTGTGAACCCGCCACTGTTAGGAAACCATACTTTGTGCTGCCATAACAATCTATCCTAAGAGCGATTTTCAGTTCATTGTTATTTTCACCCCTATGATGAATGTGAGCATGGTTATAGGTTAAATAGCTGCTGCGCAAATCCATCCTAGAGTTTTCCTTCCGTCTATAATAAGAGATCTCTAATTTTTTCCTCTATTATAGAGGAAGATATTACATTTCTCTGCGCTTATTACATCTATATTTGATTGCATATTTTAGAAAAATATATTGAAGCTATAGTTTTGCACCTCTATTATAGAATCTTCTGATTTTAAGAAGCCTGTGGAAGTAGATCAGGCAGAGATAGCAAAGATCAAAAAGCGACTTTGGAGATGAGGATCATTGCATGTCGTGTATATTGTTAACAGTTTAGGAGTCCAGTAAGTTTTTCAAAAACAATGCCGGTTCCAAGAGAGCGTAGTCGTATCAATGACTAGTCGATCATGATATCAGAGACTGTTCGACGATAAAAATCTTGACTGTGTGAATTTCATTGGTCTCAAGGTAGAAATAGTAAAACTTTTGTTATCTTAGGTCAGAGGAGTAATAATCATGTGTATTGTGTGTAAGAGAATCCTTAAAGTATGTATGATTACTTAACTTGTTTATGCGTGTTTTTGTTCGTTTGATCCAATATGTTCAAAGGAAAAGAGAAGTTGAAGTGTAATCATACCAAAAAGACACTCAGAAGAGGAAGTACTCGCAACCCTGTGAGTATCAAATAGTTTTAAGAGTACACAATCGTCTCATAATTCGCTTGCAAGCATGCGACTAGTGTTGGCTCATCTCGGATAACTATCATATGCTCAGCTGACCGTTCGATCCGTGATCTTTATGTTTGGAGCGTATTTCCGTAGACCAATAGCAGCACGTCCCGCTCGAGGTTGTCGGTAGTGTCAGTAGAGTGTACGCTATCCAACATAGAAGTGTGATACACACTGCGATAAAGTAGAAAATGTTCAATAGAAGAGCTACTCTACTGATCAAGAGTCTTTAGATGTAGACTTGTTCTTATGTGCTACGTGCTCCGAAGGTGGCTTAGGGATTTATTTGTAGCATGAATAGTGCCCACCTCTCTTTTGGCTTGCTTGACGTCTGTGTGCTTGAGTTATGTGGTTGATGTGATTATGCAGCTATGGTTGAGGTGAATCCGCTCCTCTCTTGTCGTCATGACTGGTTTGGGAATGTGATCTCTCATCAATATATTGTGAATCATTCAGAGGGAAAAGACGAGGAAAAACACCCTAAAAATACACGAGATAGCTAATTCTCATTGTCTTAATAACATACTACGAATCTATTTGAGATTTCCGTTAATACACGAACTAATTTGTATTGTATACGATATAGCCCCATACATACAACATTTCGAATAATTCGCAATGAGTTTACAGCATTTTTTTAACACGGCATCATACTAGCATAGTTAATACGAGAATTATGACAATGGCGTTATTGTTTACTGAACACACGTTTAGCTTGCATAAAGAAAATGTATCTTAAAATATACACGACAACTAATTTTCATTTCTGCTAGTAGTAGCACTAACTATTTTGATCGCCCGTTTAATACATGAACTAATTTGCACACTAATACTTTAAATTTGCACATTTTTACATCTATCATATATCTAGACTATCTATCAACTATGTATACATATAGATGATGTGGTGATACCTGTGAAATATCACGCTCACACTCCCAGGCAAAACTTCTCAAATTGATTGAACGCGCTAATTCAAGTTAGTTCAATTCGAGTTTGGCACGCATATCTGTTGCCCGACTCTCTTTTATTCTCCGCTAAAATGTTTCTTTCACTTTTATGTTGCATTTATATCATCGAAGTGAAGTCGATTCTAAACATTTTTAAATCGACTTCACTTTGAAACAATATTAAAGAAACTCTAACAATGGAGAAGACACACACACATTTGGAGAAAGGTCTAGAAGAAATTATGGTGTCAAACTCGAATTAGAACAAATTGAATTAGGTAATCGAGATCATTGAGAGTTGACTGAGAGTGAGTGTGTTTTTCAACAGTGTAACCTATCATCTTCTGTTAACATAGTTTGATCGTCATCTGAAATCAATATGTAAATGTGCAATTTAAAAGTTTGTGTATTTAATGCGAAACAAAATTAGTGTCGTGTATTAAACGAAGATCAAAATAGTAGGATGTATTTACTAGGCAAATGAAAATTATTCTGCGTGTATTTTAAAGAAATTTTTATTAAGTTAAACACAGTAGTTGTTTGTAAAAATAACGCGTTACTATTTATATGTTAATGTAGTTGACGCCGGTTCAAAAAATGCGTGTAAAATCGACGAATTAATCTATATATAGTTGTGTGTATTTAATAGACAACACAAATTAGTCATGTATTACACGGAGCATCCCAAATAGAAGTTAGATGTATATTATATTGTATAAATGAATAATTCGATTGTCTGTATTTTTAGAAATTTCCCAGAGTCAGAGAGAAAGCGTTATAAGTTAAGAATCTGAGAACGAAATCCCAAGTTAAGAGTATTAAGGCCATGATGTATAAACGCGCCAAGGACGTAGCTACTAAGGATGGTATGTCTCTTAACGAAAATTTCGTCTTTTAAATTCTATGCCATTTCTCCGCGCATAAGAGACGCTCTTATACTGTTCTTAATTTAAGAGACGGTTTCTTAATATAATAGTCTTATCGTAAAGAGCCTAGAGAGATACGAATCGCCTTCACGAAAAGAATAAATTAAGTACCACCCACAGCTATTAAGAGACCCCGACAGTAATTCTGCTACTATGCATTATGTAGTCTCAGGTCACACAAAGTCGACCACATAAAATAGTTTGAGAAGTTGATATATAGAGATATATTCTTAGTCCTATATTTTAAATCATTACTAATATTTATTGTTATTCCACAAGAATACACACGTAAATATGAATACACACCAGAGATAAAAATCTACAGATATAGAACTAAAACCAATGAGCATTACCACACATAGCGTTCCAGCATACAAGTTAGCGTTACAATATCCACACTCTATGATAACTTGCCAATAAGCACGCACCTATTCAGACAATCAGAAAAAGAAGAGCAGCAGAAGTCATGACAAGTAAACCTGTTCAACCAACCAAGAGCTCTTTAGCACTAAAAGAACCATACTGGAACAAGGGATTTGACTCTCTCTCCGTCGGTGTCTTAAACAGATACTAATTTCTGCACAAGAGGCGCCGACCGGTCCTGCTACTACCTTCCAGCGTGAGCAAACCCGCAGTCACATCGGGACGCTTTCTTACCTTATCACCTGGCATGGTCATAAATCGTACACGATGTTGTAAAGCTGACCAAGGCTTGAAATATAGATAGAGTTCGATGCAAGTGCTTTTACCATTGGCGTCTGTCTGCGAAAACCAACTGTTTCGCTATCCATTTAGAACTGCCTGCCATACTAGCAGAGAACGAGAAAACGATTCCATATGATTTCAAACACTTTCCAAGAGACAAGTTACTAACAAATAGAGGAGCATTACCTTCTATGTAGTTTCTCATGTAGTGGTTACTGCTCATCTACGCGATTCCTATCTTATTATTCTCATCGTTTCATCAGCCTGCGAGTTCAGGTGGTTCAGCTGTGTATTCTGGTACTGCAGTTTGCCCTACAAACATTATACTAGGAACAACTCAGGGACCATCCTCTAAGCAATGTCTTCAAAACACTGGAGAGTTCCTTAGATCTCTTATGAGACGTTATAACAACATGTTCGAACGTAGTTTGCTTGTAAGTACACTTAGTTATTAGAGATAGTAACAGAAGAATACGATACCACATGGAGGTGGCGTTCTTCTCATTCTGATAGATGATACTACAGCTGTCATAGATTAGAGTCCAAGGATAGAAGTGACTTGAAATCTTTCTTATTTTTACACGCTCCATAGTAACTGTGGAAAGACTCAGTCGAGCTGTAAGTATCTAACGGATGATGGACCTGTAGCGGGCCCCGTTTTTGGAGTGCATCGAAGAGCAGGTAACATAGGATGAGGTACATCAATAGCTTACCATGTTATCTGCCTCCTATCAGCTTTTTCCATATAACGTCTCTCTGATCTCCTAAGGCGTAAGGAAACGGTGCATTATGCTAGTCCAGCTATTCTGCAGCTGCCCGCTATACTACATTGCCGGTATCACCGCAGAATACACGGGCATAAGTTTACTCAAAGATGTAAAACCCAACTATACAAGGTCCTACAAAGAATGATAAAGTGTGTAAGCCTGGAATAGATCTTGCGCTTCGAAACATTCTGAAAAGCTCGTTCTATCCAACATTTCTGGTGAGAGTTCACTTGGCTTTCGACCAGTATAAGCTTATAGTAGGAGCGAGAAGAGCTCACCCATCGGTTCACTTGGTTTGAAGTCGATTCCAGTCAGCTAAACACAGGAAAAATAAAAATGGCGACTCTTCATAATTCAGGTCTGCTCAGAATTGTAGTATTACATTCAAAAATGCGCATGACGAAGACAGGCTACCTTGGGGTTCTGGATTATGACAATACATCATCTCCATCAAAGTCACCACTGCAATGCTCGACCCCCACAGATCTGTGGACGCTTCTGAGGAAGTAATACAGCCATACTTCGGAGTTTCTACATACTCTTCCAGAGCCTAACATAGTAGCCTAAGTACAGTGTATGTCTCCAAAATTGCTAGTCCAGGGTTCCTGTAACTAGTACATCTCCCTGATATTGACGCTGACTCGCTACAAGGAAACGATGAAGCAATTAAAAGCTACATCCTAGAGAAAATAGAAGAGTGGGATAAGCATACAGGGATGACGCAGAGTCATCATTTTGGCTTGAGAGCTTTTCAGTGGGATCAACTGCCATGAGATAGTATGATCAGTAACAATGAAGCTCCTGCTGAGATCATTCTCTCTCTGTGTTAAAAGAATAACGACAGAGGATTACCGTTCAAGATGTGGTTCATCAAGTGGTATACCCGACATGATCATGTGCGAAAAGCGTGGTATACTCGTCCACTATCCCCATAATATACGAGCAGCTGCACAAACAGGTGTACTCTTTATTAAAAGCTGACACATAACAACTGCAAACGTAACCACAAAACATCTTTACTCTACACGGCAGCACGTTTGTTATCAATACGGTTTTGGACTCTTTCTAGCGTGTTAGCGCAATATCTTACCACACCCAGAATTCATCAGGCGACTCCTCATACGCTCAGATAGTGCAACCAAGTTTCTGATAGCTTCGTTCTTCTTGGTGGATTACTGGAATAGATAGTAAACAACCCTAGAAATCAGCAAATAAGAACATCGAGCAAGAGTTTAGCTTCAAATACCAAAGATTCTCGAGGCACACTACCTGTAGTGACAACTCTAGTTGCGAGTTAAAGAGTCCTAAAATTAGACAAGGCTGGATGCTCTCAGACACCTTGACCATAGTGTTGAAGCCAAATAAGA